>PVKA01018609.1:0-43629 GCA_004027165.1 Ctenomys sociabilis | reverse complement strand
ACATAGTGGTGCAAGGCAGGCAACATGCTCTATTTTATTTATTTAGTACCACGCAGTGGACCGAGGAATATTAGAGTCTTTGACGAGACAACCAACACGCTCTCTGTAAGCTGGGATCACGCTGATGGGCCAGTTCAGCAGTACAGGATCATTTACTCTGCCACTGTGGGGGATCCGATAGATGAATATGTGAGTATGCAATCCACTGGTGTGCTTATAATCTCAGCTGCTTGCAGGGTAGAGCTAACTTTTTCTGGGGAAGTACACCTTGGCTAGAGAGGAGACCGTGATGTGGATGGGACAGTCAAATATCATGGCTTCCTCTGATGTCATATGAGGACCACCCCAACCCCGGAAGCAATGATTCAGATTCATTTCTGTTCTAAAAGTAGACTGTAAAACTGCCTCATCTTGTGATCCTATGTATATTTGTAACCACTTAAAAATTATAGGAATGTATAGTGAAATACGATACCTGTTATTTTGAAATACATAAATTAATGGTCAGATGATGTGATCATTCAAATTTTACCCTTCCTTCAAATCTAATTCCTCTACAAGGTGCCTCTTCCCTAACTGAGGCTAAGTAAATAATCTCCCCTCTTTCTAATCTATAGTACAGTGTTATTTTGGAATATACATTTTCTTCTATTAGCTACCGTGTGTGTGTGTGTGTGTGTGTGTGTGTGTGTGTGTGTGTGTTTAGTGCTGGGAGGGGAACTCAAGGCCTTATGCATGATAGGCAAGTGCTCCACCACTGAACTGCATCCCCTAGCCCCTTCCAACTTTTTGAAGTCTGCTTGCCCCTCCCAATCCAGGATGAAGTTTTCATAGCTCTTTCATAGCCTCGCTATGCATGTACATTTGTTATGGACAGAAATCCACATATAATGAAGTTTAGTGAAGTTTAGTTTGTTATGATAGCCTTACAGAAAATTACCCACAATTTTGATTGTAAAGAAGCCATGTATGTGGTTTGCATCCTTTTAACCACATACATCCTCTTAGACTCAATCTCCATGAATTCCACAGGATAAAAATCTTTCACCTTCTTGAACAGGCTAGAGTAAGCTTTAACTAAAGTCCTCCTTCTCATTAATAAGAATTAGTTACAATTTAGAGTTCCTTATCAAAAAGAGAGAAATAGTTTTACCACAATTCATTTGCCATGGTTTATGTTTAGCTCTTGTTCAGCCTTGTCATAGAAAACTGTCCACATTTTTAAGACTCGCTAAACATGTAAGAATGTGATCTCTCCTACCAGTGGACTGCCTCTAGTTGTAGACCAGAAGTCACTGGCATAACTGATCCACATATTTAGGAGAGACGCTGTGAGGTGCCGGGTTCATTCGCTCTTTGAGGAGGAAATTGAATGTTTCTTTCATTTCCTCAGTTCTTCCTCACCGGTGTCAGCTAAGGTGACATTCCTGAGGGCACAGGCGGAGAGCATTGCTGCTCATTAGTGGACATGCCCACGCCATTCCACAGTGGATCTGTGATATGCACTGGCTGAAGGGCCATCTGAAAACATGACTGCCCTAATGAGAGGCGAGGGAGACAGTTAGCCCGTGGGAGTGCTGCAGTGCTTGGCCATGGCCCCTGAAGCATGGTGTTCACTGCCTTTCCTCCTCACAGTTGCCTTGAGGTTCTGTCCAGCAGCTGCTTAGTGGTTGATCTGGGATTGGAGCCCAGAGCCATCAGGCTTAAAAACCGTTCTTCTATGCCGCACAGAAGCAATGCAGAGGGCCAGCCAAATAGCTCAGCAGATTAAAGCACCTGCCAGCAGGCACAGGGGCCAGGGGTTGGATCCCCAGGCCTGCCATGCCGGGCCCTGTCCCCGGGGCACATTGAGATGGCAATTGAGGTTGGGTGCAGTGGCATGTGCCTGTAATCCCAGCTCTTGGGAGGCTGTAAACAGGAGGATCACTATGAGTCTGATCTAGTAGTGAGACCCTGACCCTGTAGACCCTTTCCTAGAATACAGGGGAAAAAAAGAAGCAATACAAATGCCATCTTTCCAGGAGTGTTAGGAAACAAAAGGAAAACAAAGAAACAGTTCTATTTACATACATTATACAGAGCTAGTTTTTGAGCTCGAAGTGCTTTAGCTGGCAGTAACTGTGTGGTTGATTTTTACCAATAGACAACAGTGCCAGGCAGAAGAAATAATGTCATACTGCAGTCACTGCAACCTGACACTCCATATAAAATTACCGTGATTGCTGTCTATGAAGATGGAGATGGAGGCCACCTGACAGGAAATGGGAGAACCGGTCAGTGTCCTAACTACAGCTTTTATTGCATTTTTACTCTGAAACTATTGAGGCATTAAGGTAGGTAGCTTCTTAGGCTTTTGAAAATATTTAAACTTTTTACCGCTGCATCTCAAATGCTACAGTAATATTATGCGAACATTTGCGTTAGACATTGAGTTTTATAAAAATGAGAGTATGAGAACACAATATTTTTTCACAATTTTTTTTATTTTTTTATTTTTTTATTTTTTGTCTTTTTTGAGACAGGGTCTCACTATGCAGTTCAGGCTGGCTTTAAGCTCACTTTGTAGCTCAGGCTGGTCTCGAACTCACAACAATCCTCCTGCTTCAGCCTCCCGAGTGCTGGGATTACAAGCATGCCCCACCACGCCCGGCGCACAATTTATTTTTAATGACCCATTAAGAGAAGAAAAAGGAGATGCAAATCTGCATGTCTTTCTTCATTTATTTTTTGTTTGCTTTGCTGTTTTTTTGTTTTTGTTTTGTTTTGGTGTTTTGGAGGAACCAGGAACTGAACTCAGGCCCTTGCACTTGCCAGGCAAGCATTTATACTACTGAGCTATCTCCTCGGCCCCTGTCTTTCTTCATTTGATATGCTGTAATTTGGTCTCTTTTTTTTGAAAACTATGCTTATTAACTGGAGAATTATCTTTTTTGTGCTATCACGTAAGGCTGTAGAAGCTTAGCTAAAATATACTGTGGTTTGATTGGATCTTAAATTATAAAAAGTATGCAAAATGATAAGCAACCATCTTCTTTCTAAAAACGAATATATTTGAAAACTTATTGTACCAAATAATTTGTAAAGAATTGTTCATGTTCAGGCCCCTTTTCTAACCTATGCTGGTAGCTCCCTGGAGTCACTGAGGAGCTTAGGAAAACCCAAGAGCCATTTAGAAGGATGCTGATGTCACTGGCCAGGGGCGTGGCCTCAGCCTGAGAGGTTCTGGTGGGCAGCCAAGGCTGGGCCGCTGGTAGCAGAAAGGCAGGCTTGGCTCTGAGTCTGTGTCCGGTGAATACGGTATTCCACTTTGCTACTTCATTCCTCAAAAATCTACTTAGGTTGCAAGATTTTAGATTTCTTTCTTCATTCATTTGTCCAAAATCTTTCTGTGCTTAAATGTTCTGGAAAACATTACCACATTTGGAGAAAGATAACCTTTGAAAGCTCTTAGGGGAAACGCAGGAGGAGACAAGGTCCGACCCGGTCTGTGGAGGTCAGGAATCTACAGCCTTACTGTTGCCAACAGGCCTGAGTCAGTGGAAATTGTAGTCTAGGGACTCATGAAAGACATTAATTTAACAACTTCCCTTTTTTTCACTTTCTTTTACATTTAAAATATATTTTAGTGCTTTTCTAGGAGAAAACGGTATATTTTATAATTTTGTGCTTATCAAAATGTAAAAAAAAATATATCCAGGAAGGTCTAAATCATATCTAGTTTTGCTATTGAAAACAAGTTATTCAAGTTTAATTAATTATTTTAGAAGTTGGATCTAGTGAGAGAGCTCAGCAGTCTAAAATGCTTGCTTAGGCAAGTTTAGGCAGGTGCAGGGGACCTCAGTTTAATCCCCTGCACCACAATACCACACCAGCCCTGCCCTCAGGGCAGGCTGAGCAGACAAAAAAAAAAAAAAATTGGAAACTGAATGATGACTTAACTTGTCGCCTGAACTCCCTAGTTCTGCAGCTGGTAGATTTTGGTGGTGGTGGTGGGGGGGGGGCAGGTAGGACCTCTGGGGTTAAGGGTGCCCTGCAGGTTATGTTGGAGGAAGGAAGGGTGGGGTAGCAACAGAACATTGCTGTGGTTGTTAGCTACCTGTGCATGCTTGGATGAATCATATCTTATTTATATACCAAGGTGTTTTGATGACCACTGTCATAACTTCTAAGAGAATAATCTACAGCATCCTAGAACAGATTGGCAATCTCCTCGGTGTCCTGTATTCCTGGCACTCATCACATGGGCTGTCAGCTCAGCAAACCCTGATCACCTGCTTAGCAGACTTCCCTGCAAACCATCAGTTCTTAAATCCATTTGAACTGCAGTTTGAATTTTGAAAACCAGGGAGGCTTCGTTAATCACTTCAATGGTCTTTACTTATTTTGGGGGGTAAGAAAATCATGGGATAGTGTACAGCGAGCTACCCTCACAGGACTGGTCATGTGTTTCTACGTTGTTCATGGGACAAGGAAAGTGAATGCTAAGTGCCATCTTTGTTTCTAGCGGGACTGCTTCCTCCTCAGAACATACACATCTCTGATGAGTGGTATACGAGATTCAGGGTGTCCTGGGACCCGTCACCCTCTCCAGTTCTTGGATATAAAATTGTGTATAAGCCTACAGGTAAGAAAGCGCCTTTCTCATAACAGAAATTCACTGGGAATCACGTGCATAGGAGGGTGTTTCCTGTTCCATCTCCTGCTTCTGGATTCTCTAATTTACTTTTCACATCAGGTTTCTTACCTCTGAGTGAGGGATGCCCATGGAATCTATGTTTTCAGCCAGTGATATAAAGTTGTATTGTTACTAGGGTGTAGTTGAGGCTCTCATTAAATTATATGAATGGAAAGCTTTGCTTATGAAAACAAGTTGAGTTAATTATTTTGGAACCTGAGTGATGACTTCTTACGTCACCTAACTCACTAGACTTTGCAATAGTTGATTGGACTT
The DNA here is from genome assembly GCA_004027165.1 of Ctenomys sociabilis. Lineage (NCBI taxonomy): Eukaryota > Metazoa > Chordata > Mammalia > Rodentia > Ctenomyidae > Ctenomys > Ctenomys sociabilis. Next base: position 38,678 of record PVKA01018609.1, on the reverse strand, counting down.
GGACAAAAAAAAACAAAAAAACCTGTATACATTTACATTGCTTGTGTTTCAGCATCCCACTTTATTATGACCATGAAACAATGCATACTTTAAAAATACAATTCAAACTTCCATGCCTTTTCCATTATGTTCAAGTATTACTCTATTTGGGCACAGATTTTCCTCACAACAAGCTTGCTTGGAACTCCTCACTGGCATGTTCACCAAAGTCAAATATTAGCTTGACTAGACTCTGTTCTGTGTTCTGCTCATACACTTAACGAACTCAGAAGAAATATACTCTTGGGATGTATTTCCTAGGGTATCCATTGTCTTACACGCAGGAAGACTATGAAGCAAATGCAGGGAAGAGAGAGGAAAACAACATGAACCTGTGTAAGAATGAGAGAAGGGGAGCAGATGTAGTGCTGTGCTGGCAAAGTAGAGCTCAGGAAGGAGGTGTGAGAAGGTATTTGCCAAAGGAGCACTGGTTATGTGCCTGTTGAATTCCAGGCACTGTGCTGTGCTGTGGGACCCAGGGCGTGAAGAGTTCTGTCTCTCCTCACATATCCCGTGTATCATGGGATGCATGCTACAGTGGATCAAGGCTGCAGGGACTAACGATTCTCTTAATTCCATTGAGTGTTTCGATCTTTCGTTCTGAGCAAAATTTGAGACTAGTGATGGCATATTTCTGTGCGTTCTTGTGATCATTACTAAAGGTTCCAGCGAGCCCATGGAAGCCTTTGTTGGGGAAGTGACGTCCTACACTTTACACAACCTCAACCCGAGCACCACCTACGATGTGAGCATCTATGCACAGTACGACTCTGGACTCAGCGTTCCCCTCGCCGACCAAGGCACTACGTGTGAGTCACGCGTCTCTTAGTGGATGGGAGAAAGCTCGTAGAAAATATGATGGGGCCAGTCTGTTTTTATTGTTTTAATTATATTTCTATGTATTTAGCATTAGGTAAGTAGGTCGTTTGCTGTCTGGTTTTGACCAAATGTCTAAATCCATAAGTAATTGAATATATGAAAATAAACACTGAAGAAATTGACACAGAATATTGTAGTTTGAACTGTAAAAGACAGAATGTTCAGAGTTCATCATTTTGTTCATTAAATATCTGTACAGAACTGTGATGATGATAGCTTTCTTGGCATTTGATGTTAATTCATGATGTTATTCATTGATGTAATCTGATTGAAACTTTGAAACTATAACTTGGCCCATGATAGATTTTTGTTTTCCTTTGAGATAGGATCTCACTAGGTAGTTTAGATTTTTGGTCTTGAATTTCCTATGCATTTAAAAGGAATTCAAGCTCAGGCTGGCCTTGAAATCATGGCAGTCCTCCTGCCTCAGCCTCCTGAGGGCATAGATTACAAAATCTTCTTCCACCACACCTGGCAATTTCATTGTCATTAAGTGCTCTGGTAACTAAGCACTTGGCAGATACCCTTTCAGAAAAAAACTTAACTGTTTTTCATGAGATGTCTTTGACATTCAGTTTGCAAGGACTCTATGGAATTCTCTTTCCTTGAAAATTAGTGGTAGAAAGAAGGGTTTGTCTTGGCTCTGCTACACTGTCATGTGAATTTGATGTACGTCCATTGGAACAGTTTAAACATTTATTCTTTTCAGCCCCGGTGGAAGCTTGAGAAGTGTACAGAGATCAGAAGTTGGTCTTTTGCTTCTATTTAGAAAGTGAATTTTTGGTTTGCTTTCTCTTGCAGTGTATTTAAATGTGACGGATCTGAAAACCTACCAGGTTGGCTGGGATACATTCTGTGTCCAGTGGTCGCCTCATCGGGCTGCTACCTCCTATCGGCTAAAGCTGAGCCCTGCAGATGGTATGTGTGGTTTAAACAGGAGAAAGGCAGCAAACAAAAGCCAGAAGCAGAGCATACAGTGGGAACATTGGGAACCTCAGTAATGTAGTTTTCTTTTTGTGTATAAAGTTGTGATATATAAAATATTTTTAAGTATAACACACACAGTAACCCTTGCATCCCCCTTTGTTGTCATTATTAGGGACAAGAGGACAGGAGATCACAGTGCGTGGCTCTGAAACCAGCCACTGCTTCACCGGCCTCTCCCCAGAAGCTGAATATGGTGTCACTGTCTTTGTGCAGACTCCCAATCTCGAGGGGCCCGGAGTCCTTGTCAGAGAACATACTAGTAAGTGTTGGCTAATCAGGAAGGCTTCCATGGGGCTTCAGAACAAAAGTGGTAGGGTGGGGACTTCTGAACCCGCACCTGCACTTTCCCCTTGGGTCACAGTGGCCATGGTGGTGCCAGTTGAAGTCTGGCTCTACAGCGACTCCCTGTTAAGGCATGGTTGGTGCTACCTTAACAGGGGTGAGGTGACTTAGTGAAATCTGGCAGCGCCTCTGTCTAATGACTTTTATGCAACCCTTCTTGAATACCTTACGTTCCGCCTTTGAGTCTTTGCTTCATGTGGCTGCAGTCTCTGGGAACGATGGCCAGAACTGAATCCTTGGTGCCAAAGAGGCTGGAGTCTTGATTTGTTACTGAGGATTTAAAATTACTCTTGAAGGGCTCAGTGGCACAAGCACCTGCCTGACAAGTGCAAGGTTCTGAGTTTGATTCCCAGTACAAATATAAATAAATAAATACATAAATAAATAAACACATAAATAAATAAATAAATGACTCTTAAAGTTTACTTTTTTGAGGGCCAGGAAGATGGCTCCATGGAATAAGCACTTCCCTGGCAAGTGCAAGGGTCTGAGTTCAATCCCCGGTTCTGCAAAAAAAAAAAAAAAAAAAAAAAATTGACTTTCTTGGATATGAAATGTGCACATGTTGTATTCTTCTAATTGTTACTTTAAAATTCTAGCTGTGAAGCCCACAGAAGCACCTACGGCACCACCGACCCCACCTCCGCCGCCCACCATTCCACCAGCCCGGGATGGTAAGTGCCACGGAGTGGACATGGGTCCAGCTGTCAGGCTTTGCACAATTCTTGGGCATGCTGCATCCCCCGTTTCAGTTGGTTTGGGACACTTGAGTTTTCAGGTAGAGAAAAGTTCTCCCGTAGTTTGTTCCTGTCTCGTGCCCAGGGCACATTTTGGTGTGAATCAGATCAGTTACAAATGATTCCAGCTCTTTGGTTGGAACTCTGTTTTCTCAATTTTGCAGATTAAGACCTAGTGATACTTTCCACAGTCTGTAGTCACACAGCGGGCATTTCCTCCTGCCGGCTCCTGGCAGCAACGGGTGCCATGAACCTTTTTTGCTATATCTGCAACTAAATCCCTCAGGCCTTTGACACTGGAATTCCTGGCTTCCAACCTGAGAAGAGCTCTGGACTATGCACAGCTAAAAAATTTCCATTCACCAAAGTTTGAGTTATAACTGAGTTTCAGTGAACTGTTTTGCAAAAGGACAGACCGAGCTGCTCTGTCCTATTTGGGGGTGTTCTTCAGCCTTATTACTGAAGAATTACTCTTTTCCCCACATTTTGTCTTCCAGAAGTCATTGCCGATTTTGGAAGTATTTTTCTCTCAGGTTAGAAGGATCTATCTTGGCTGGGGAGATGGCTCAGTAGAATAAGTACTTGCCGGGCAAGCGCAAGGGTCTGAGTTCAATCCCCAGTTCCACCAAAAAAAAAAGGATCTAGCTAGTTATAATTTTATTAAACCTGTTATAGGCATACAATTTAAAAATTAAATGTATACTATAAAAGGGTAAAACAATAGTGGATTTTAAAAAATTAGGCTGCTGAAAGAAATTCAGTAACTAATCTTGCTAAGAGACTATCTTCAGCAAACTTTACTTTTTTAGAGGAGTTTTAAATTTCCAGCAAAACTGAGCAGAGTATGGAGTTCTCGCACACCTGCCACCCTGACTCGCGACCCGAGCTCCAGCTCTCATCAGATCAGTCTGCACTGACCTCTCCTTACCACCCAGGGGCCCATCAGGGTTCATGTTTGGTGCTGTATATGATAAATTTTCATGAAATAAATTGTTGTTAATTCTTTCTTTTTCAAGTTTCCTGAGCTTCTAAGTCTACAAAGATTTAAATTCATAATATTTTGTTTAAAATATTTCATGTAAGGGCAGGCCAAATAGCTCAGCAGATTAAAGCATCTGCAAGCAGGTGCAGGAACCTGGGTTCTAGCCCCAAGCCTGCTGTGCCAGCACTGCCCCTGGGTGTGCTGAGCCAGCGATTGAGACTGGATGAGGTAGCATGCGCCTGTAATCCGAGCTCTTGGGGGGCTGTAAATAGGTGGATCACTATGAGTCTGGTCTAGTAGTGAGACCTTGAACAACCTGTAGACCTCTCTCTAAAATACAAAATAAATTAAATAAATAAATAAATAAAATATATCATGTATTCTCCCCACCCCATTATCACTGTAATGGCCAAACTCATAATTTTTTTTTTTTTTTTTTTTTTTTTTTTTTTTTTTTTTTTTTTTGTCTTTTTGAGACAGGGTCTCACTATGCAGTTCAGGCTGGCCTTAAGCTCACTTTGTAGCTCAGGTTGGTCTCGAACTCAGCAATCCTCCTGCCTCAGCCTCCCGAGTGCTGGGATTACAGGCATGTGCCACCACGCCCGGCTCCAAACTCATAATTTAAAAAAAAAATTTCTTTCTTCAAATTTCTAATAATTTCATTCAAATTCTCCAGACCCGTGTGGTCCACCTTCATTTCTGTACGTTGTCGGGTATTTTTTGTTTTTGTTTTTGTGGGATATTTTTATTTTTGTCTTTTTGAGATAGAGTCTCACTGGGCAGTTCAGGCTGGCCGTGAGCTCACTTTGTACGCAGGTGGTCTCAAACCTGCAACGACCCTCCCTCCTCAACCTCCTGAGTGCTCGAATCACAGGCATGTGCCACCACGCATGGCACTTACTTTTAAGAGAATAAAACAATAAAAACAAAAACCATTAGAAACAATACAGAATTTCACTAAACAAAATTATATAAATTCAACAGTGGTTGTTATGTTGCATATTCTTGTCTTCAAATTAGTTGTCCAGATTATCAGGTATAAGCATGCAAAATTGGTCAAAAAATTAAAATAGAAAACAACATTTAAGCATTAACTGTTCCTTTCGTTAGACCAGTAGAAATCATCAGTACAGCTATCCAAGCTACCCTGTGTATATACGTAGGACACCATTAGGTTTCATTTGATTTCACCCCCCATTTATTGGCTAAGGTTACTTGGAAAGTTTTGTGAAGCAAGAGTATTTCTATGGAGTGAGTCTAAACAGAAGAATAATTTGGAGCAAGAATCTAGGGTCAGTTAGGCTAATGTTCCTCACATTGACGCTGCATCTGGGTTCTTATTGCTGTTTATGTTGATCAGGAGGCCTGCCTGAGGCCGGAGATTCTGCCCTCCTGACTCATGCGAGGCAGTGCAGATGTCACCTGAACACTGTGGGTAGCAAGGTGGCCTGCATTTCTTAGCCATGCACTGTCATTTGGATGAAAGAATGAAAGAGATCTCTATTTTTTTTTTTTTTTCCAGTATGCAAAGGGGCTAAGGCAGATATTGTGTTCTTGACGGATGCCTCTTGGAGCATTGGAGATGATAATTTTAACAAAGTTGTGAAATTCATCTTCAACACTGTGGGAGCCTTTGATGAAGTCAGTCCTGCTGGTATCCAGGTGGGTGTCATTCTAGCAGGGTAGTGAGTATCTTGATGTTTCCTCTGAACTTGCCTTGTAAATGTGTTGACCTAGAGACTGGGCGTGGTGGTGCATGGCTGCAATCCCAGCTCTTGGGAGGCTGTAAACAGACAGCTAGCTCCCTATGAGTCTGATATAGTAGTGAGACCCTGAACACCCTGTACACCTTTCTTAAAAAATACAAAAAAAAATGTGTTGACCTTCACTCTTTGCTATTTTCTTTACACGTATATTTTTGGTAAGGAATTGGATGTGAATGATAAACACAAAACTAAATCTTCCTTTAGTTTTTCTTATTGGCTAGATGATATTCTAGTTGAAGAATTTATGGGATTTTGATTCCAACTTCCTACTTAAAACTTCCAACAACGATCATTTCCATAAAAGGTCAGCCAAAGTTCTAGACACCAGATGCACTGTGATTTTCCTGTCCCATAGAGTGAGTGGGGTCAGTGAATAGAACTTGATTCATATTATGTAGCAGGCAGTGTCCTGCTCACTATTGCTATTTCATTTGTTTTCTAAAAGTAGTAACTACCAGTTATGCTGCATTGAAATCACTTTAAATGCATTAGCTACATGACAGTAGGAACTTAGTGAATTGTATGTTTCCATGAGAGCCTAAAAGGGGCTCTTACCTGCCTGCAAAACCAAGAGTCTCCTTCCCAGTCCCAGTGTGCCCTGAACTGAGGAACATACAGGCCTACTGGGTCTAAACTATTTTGAATGGTCTTCCCAGACTCTTGAAAGAATCCGCAAAAGCTATTGTTAGTGATTTCTGGGATTGTACCCTTGAAGGCCCAATTCAGACCTATTTCAGGATACAACAGTCTTGGAGAGGCTCCCTCATGGCCTAAGGAATTCTATTCTCCTAGTGTGTTTTGTGCTATTACTACAGCAAATATTACTGTATTTTGTCATTATGCACTTGACAAATGCATATCCAAATCTCTTCTATCCAAATCAAGAGATTGTACCTTTTTTAAAAAAAATATCTTTTCCTTTCTTCCTCCCTATTCATTTTGGTGATTTTTCTTCTTCCTATTGGCCAGTTCACATCGTTGTGACATCTTTGAGATGTTACACAAAAGACACTTGGAAATAAATGACAAATAATTTCCTAAACAAACCCTGCAGGAAAAGGTCCTTTATGGAGTATATTGAATTTCAAATCCTCAGGTAATCCTGTGGACGTTGTTCTAATGTAAGGGTAAAAATGCTTATATTCTTAATATGTGGATAGTTAAGCTACTTTAAGTTCTTTCTGGAAATTATACTTTGTAATATAAAAATATTTTATTAAGTTCTATGCATCAGTTATTTTGTATTCATAGCTATCAATCCTTAAAACATCCCTTAAAGATAAATTAAGTCTATTGTCTAGAGATTTAGGCAACTTGCCCAGTATCCTATAGCTATTAATTGTCAGAACTAAGGTTTGAGTCCTATGAATGTTAACTGCAAAGCCTGAATTCTTTGTAAATCATGGTAACGAAGCATATTGGTAACACTGATGTTATTACCACACATACAACCTTTTGAATATTCTGGAGAATGCGCATAGTCAGCGAGAAGGAGCTGCTGACTTAGAACATCTGGTCAACCAACTTTGACCTCCAGATAGTGGGTTCTTATTTCTGAAGCTGAGATTTCACTATTCCCCAGACTAACCTATTTCATTCTGTATCTTCAAGAAAGGAACCTAGGAGTAAAGTGCATTTTCATTATTAGCACCAGTCATGACAATTTCATTGAAGGTTGACAATTAGAGAAATTAATGAGACAACAGTGCCCAGCATTGTAGCACTACCTAGAATTATTATGATCCATTGGGTCCAAGGTGCCCCTCTCCCTGTTCTACAGCTAGAGGAGTCATTCCAAGACTGAAACACAGTACTAATCTGTTTCCTTTCAGGTTTCATTTGTGCAGTACAGTGATGAGGTCAAATCTGAGTTCAAGCTGAACACTTACAATGACAAGGCCATGGCCCTTGGGGCCCTCCAGAATATTCGGTACAGAGGAGGAAACACGAGGACAGGTATGGTTAATTGGAGCACCCATAGACCTTCACTCTCTGAATCAGCAGGGGCAGGACTGTCACTTTTATGTCTGAATGCCTGCTTATCAGTGGGGCATGGCTGGATGCATGGGGCTAGTTTTCATTGAGGTGATACTAAATTACCACACTCTGTAGGCAAGGCCCTCACATTTATCAAGGAGAAGGTCTTGACATGGGAGAGTGGCATGAGAAAGAACGTCCCCAAGGTCCTGGTTGTGGTCACAGATGGACGGTCACAGGACGAGGTCAAGAAGGCAGCTTTTGTCATCCAACAGTCAGGTAATCCCAGGCATGAATTTAATTTCATTCCTTATTGTGAATTTCAAATGTTTAGAAATGATTGTAAAAGCTAAAAATTCCCATTTTACTTTTCTGTTCTGTTTATTTTGTATTCTATAGCAAAGCAGTGCTAGTTTCCATTTAATTATGGGACAGTTCAGTAATTGCTCAAGAATGACATGGTGTATTCTTCATATAAGTTGTGATTCAGTTTGTAGAGAGGTAAACTGAGTCTCCTCGTAGTGCTGGAGGGCTACAATAAATATGACAGTGGAACAATGGGATGATCCTAGAGTTGACTTCCTGCTGTAGCAGAAATCACCCTTGAAAGTGGTTCTTGCAGCTCTAGTTACTCTTGCTAAAGCAGGTTGCTGAAAGGTACATGGCAAATAAGAAGGACCTGAGTCGCAGGGAGACACCTCTGGGTAGATCTTTCCTGGTTAGAGAGGATAGTAGGTCTTTTCAGATCCTCCCTGCCCCACTACCCTCATGCTGCTCCCCAGGTAGATATATTTTAGGAAGAATTCTTGGCTGTGCATGATCTATTGCAGTAATTGGTAAGGTTTTTTACTACATAGAATTCATCATCTGCACAAGCATAGTTCTTTAGGCTAAAATTATGAGTTGCGCTATGTCATATTGTCTTCTTTCAATGGAGATTGTATTCATTGCTACTGGGTTTATACACTTTGAGCCAATTTCTGCATATTTTCTAGCTCCTACTCAATTTATGTTTGGGGTAATACAAGTTTACTTCTCTAGTTTACTGATGTTATTAATTATATACCATAACATTATATGTATATGCCTAATTTCATATAGAGCCTATTTTCTTCTAATGTCAAATTCAGTCTTGGACTGACAACTTGGTATATTTTTGCTGATCTAAATAAAGGAATGTTTATTGCCTGTGTGAGCTGTAGATTCTATTTTGAAGGTTGAGGCCAAGTTTGTTGAGGAAAATCAGTTTCAGGAATTCAGCTCTTAAGTAGCTCATTCTTGAGGTCTGAATTATACAGAGAACTACATAGTTCTGTGTGTGAGGACTGAGGATCTACAGAAGGTGGTGTGCCCCATGCAAAGCCTTTTTGCTATGAAAGGCTGCATCTTTTAATTGTTAGAGTTTTATTTTGGGAGATCCAATGAACTGACTGTTATAAGCCAAGAAACAGGATGACTTGGCAAGCATACCTATTTGTTCAAAGGTGTATCTTCAGCCATGAACAAAAGTTCCTGTCCAATGAAAGGATTTGTTGTACATACTAAGAAAATAGAGTATGCTTGGGGCTGGGGAGGTAGCTCAGTAGAATAAGAACTTCCCTGTCAAGCACAAGGTCCTAAGTTCAATCCCCAGTTCCACACACACACACACACAAATAGAGTATCCTTTCTGAAAAGAGTGTGTTTTCAGTCCTAACAATAGCTGTTGCTTTTTAGGGTTCAGTGTTTTTGTGGTTGGTGTGGCAGATGTCGACTACAATGAGCTGGCCAACATCGCCAGCAAACCAAGCGAGCGCCATGTGTTCATTGTGGACGACTTCGAGTCCTTTGAGAAGATTGAGGACAACCTTATTACATTTGTTTGTGAAACTGCCACATCAAGTAAGTTGTGCTTAACATGGATCCATAGGCTCACTTATTTAGAAAAGTATTGGCTTAGAGACAATCACTCATTCTATATGAATCAAGGCTGTGCTGAGATAAATCCTGGGAGGTTCTCTGAATACCTAATGAATCATTTTCTGTTGAGCTTATGCTAAAGATCTACTCATCAGAAGCCCATTTTTAGCCTTGAAGATATAATACTTCTTATATGGAGCTAAAGTACTTAAACATATCCTCGTCTATTTCCCCAGGGCCTGTGCCCTGGTTAGTTTTCAGCTTAGGGTTACATGTATGGAAGCATTTTGGGGAGGTAAAGTTTCTCCCTGTTAGCAGTCAGTGCTCTCTATTAGAACTGTGCTTCATGGGCACAGTGAAACCCCTGACATGTGCATATGTGGACCACCAGTACTCAGTTGATTCTCATTTATCTACTGGGTTTCACTTTGTCATATGGCAGGACTTCAGGGTTAGTTTTTAAACTGTAGTAGAAGTCTGCAGGTAAACTAAGTCAATTTCTTTCCTTCCTTTACCCAGTTCTTGGGGTATTGGATTATGGAGGCAGATAGGCTCTTTAATCCTAGGCAGGGTTATGATTTACCAGTGTAGTATTTCCAATTATTAAATGTTATACTGAAAATTCAAAACTGTGGTTAGAGGTGACAGGAGTAGATAGGTTTGGGGACTCACTATGACAGCTTATGCTGAAGCCTGGCTTAGAGCTGCAGTGGGTGGAGTGCATGCGGGCCAGGGCCATCTCCCTGCCATTCAAGGTGGCTCTGTGGAACCCTGGCTCTAGGAAGTCAAGGGCAAAGGCTGTGACATCCCTGTCACTCTTAGGTGATATTTGGTAGGAGGGAAGAAGCTTGATAGGGAAGAGGACTGGTATGCATGAACTCTTTTTGTTTGTTTGTGCTTTTTATTATTATTTTTAAAGAATACAAAATAATGATAGAAGAAAACAGCATTATACATGATACAAAATTTCACTCAACAAAGTAACAGGAATCCAACGATGGTTGCTATATTATATGATGCTATGTGCAAATTACTTTTCCAGATTACCAGATATAAACGTATAAGTTTTGTTTTTTAAAAAATTCAAGTTATAAGAAATTCAAGAGAGGAAAAAAAATCAGAGTAAGCTTTGCATAAATCTAAAATTCTCCAGGAGAGAAGCTTTCTGATCTGTTGAAATATAGGTGAAAATCACATCTTGAATTCCATTTTATTTTTCTTCCAAAGTAGTTAACTTCCAAGTATGGAGACTACTCAGAAAACTTGTGTTACACTGGTTATTACCAGGATGATGTTTTCTATCTTTAAAGGAAGTCTTTTAAAGATAACTTCTAAAGGTTAAACTGCTAAGGTATTTATTGGAGCTGCACAGTTTCCTGACTTGACTGCATCCATCGGTCCTTCCTGTGTCTGTGTTTGTGTGTTGCGTTGCTGAGTTCTACTCAAAACCACTCTGCCCTTTGCAGGTTGCCCCCTGATCTATCTGGATGGCTACACTTCACCAGGTACATGTTTATATTCTGGAACTAATTTATGCAAGATTTAAGGAATGAGATCGTTAAAATGTACTCACTTCAGTCCTTTCTTTTCTGGTGTAAAGGCTTTAAGATGCTTGAATCTTACAACCTGACAGAAAAGAACTTTGCTTCTGTACAAGGAGTATCTTTGGAGCCGGGGTCCTTCCCCAGCTATTCAGCTTTCCGGCTGCAGAAGAATGCCTTTGTGCACCAGCCCACCGCGTAAGTGAGAACACGGTTGTCCCTTTCTGCTCAAGTAGCAAGAGGGCCATTGGAGTCTGCACTGATTTCATGGCATCTTGGAATTGCAGTATTATCAGCAACTCCTTATGGAGTTCAGTTTCCTTCAATGCAGTTAGTTTAATTATTTTTCACTAAGTTGTACAGCAGTTTGCATGCAGGAAGCCAGTCCTCAAGCCTCACTGGCTCCAGACTCAAGAATCTAGCCTGGCATTGCATTTGAGACGGATCCTGGGCCTTCTGACTTTAAGGCAAGGGCAGTTGTTGTGCCTCTTCTAAGGAAGGCTGTCAAAGCTGGAAGGCTGCTTATTGCTCTCAGCACTCCCCAGTGGCATAGAAGACAGGATGGATGAAATAGAGATGGAGGGCAGGCTTTCCCGTTGGTGTTTCAGACTCTGGGAGGTGAAGGGCCGCTGCAGTTGTGCTCACCCAGGGTCAGTGGGCAGAAGGTGGGTTTTGTGGGCCGGTGCTCTAGCAAGTCTGCAGCTGGCCTCCATGCTGTTCTTTCACTCCAAGAGCCTTTGTACCTGTGTGCAGTGACAGATGTGTGTATTTCTTACTCTTTGCAATGAAAGCATGTGTGTTGAAAAGTCCTTGTGTGGCAATTCATGGAAAGGAAAAGAGGAGAGGAACCGATGCTTTCGGAGACTCAGGATTGAATCAAGAACAATGTCTGAGATTTGAAATGCTCCAGGGAAGCTGATGGGAAAGTCAGTCTTAAAACCATTGCTCCTTTGTTTTAAAGAAGCACTGATCAAAGTGAAGTTTGACCACCCTGTGAACCTCTAACCCTCCCTGGTTCTCGGAGAACCCTAATAGCCAGTGTTTGACCTTTTCAGGTTCTTCAGGGTGTGACTCCCACATTTTGCCTTCTGAGAGCCTGTTGTTGCATAAGTCAGTGCTTTTGACTGAAAGGAAAAAAGCAGCAGTCATGATAACAAATTATTACTTTTCTCATGAGCATTAATTAAGGAAGAAAAGGAAAATGGGCCAAATCAAAGATGAAGTGATAGGGAGGTGTTCAGTACCATTCTTCACATGGAATATTATAAAGATGAAGCAGTTCTTGAACATGTGAAAGGCATCCTGCCAGATTTGGCAGACCACTCTGAAAGAGGCAAGGCAACATTGTAGCAGTGATACGGCACTGGGATATGGAGGTGTACCCTGTAATCACAGCTACACAGGAGGTTGAGGAAGGAAGACGCAGGTTTGAGCCAGCATGGCCAATGTAGACTCAGTCTCAAAATTTAAAAAAGGTAAAAAAGGCTTGGGGATGTAGTTGGGTTTGAAAGACAAAGCTGTGTCCCTGGCCAAAATTTGGAGAGGAACAGCTTCTTTTCTCTCAGAGTTGATTGTCTAAGACTTTGCCTCCCTTCAGGGAGAAAAGTTACATGGTCTCAGACAGAAAAGTATCATTTCTGTCAAGGATTCTGTAGGAACAGTGACTGGCTCAACTCTGAAAGGACTGGATTTTTTATTTTGTGGTCTTAGAGCCAGGAAGCATTTCCTTTTAACTGAGTCACAGCCATTTGTCAGCACTAAATATTGCTCATGTAAACAGTCCAACAATGCCATTTACAATTGGTTTTTATTTTGGAGAACATGTAAGCTTCTAGTGGTGATTTATTTGATTTCCAGAGAGGAATTTGGAACCATAAAAACTGTCAGTGACAGAGAAAAATCAAAATCTCTAGTCATCTTAGCTATTATCTCACAACCCTGACGTTGAAAATTAACTACAGTATATTCCATGAGTTTCATTCTCCTCAGTGATTTCTGTTACAATGTTTATTAGTCTAAAATTATTGCATCATTTTTTAATCCTCTATGTGCCCAGAAAAAAAACATTAATTACTAACTAGGATAAAAGATTATTTGGTAGCTTCTGAGATTTTTATGATCATATCAAATGATAAATCTATTTTTACTCACATAATGGAACATTAATATTTTTTGTTCTGATGTATTTCCTATAATTTTCTCCTGCTACGGAGGTAGATGGTTATAAAAAACCTTTAGTACTTCTCATAATGTCATTGTGTTCTAAGGATGTCAAACCATCTCCGTTTCTTATGAAAAAAATCACCGTAGATTAATTTGCTTCTTTTGCTTTACCCAACAGTGACGTGCATCCAAATGGACTCCCCCCTTCATACACCATAATATTACTGTTTAGACTTCTCCCCGAAACTCCCAGTGACCCTTTTGCAATTTGGCAAATTACAGACAGAGACTACAGACCGCAAGTTGGAGTGATTGCAGATCGTAAGGATGTTTAGCCTGTTTCAAGGCACATGCATGCTTAGTTTTGATTATGTTTTTTCTCTTTCTGTTCTTTTCTCTTTAGAAAACATATATATGTATCTAGTATATATATATATATATATAAATATATATATAATGTATATATACCTACTTGTTATATATACGCTTTTATATTTAACGTTTTTCAAATATAATATATCAGTAAAACGTCTAATTTCATCACGATTAAAATATTGATTTTAGTGCTGGGGAGATAGCTCAGTAGCATAAGTGCCTGCCTGGCAAGCACAAGGTCCTGAGTTCAATTCCTGGTTACCCCCCCCAAAATTGATTTTTCTTTTAGAAATCTCCCCAGCATGAATTGTTTGCTACACTTTCAGTAGTTCTTCCATGAATGTGATTTAACAACAACCTTGTGTTGATTGCAGCTTCTAGCAAGACCTTATCATTCTTCAATAAGGATACAAGAGGCGAGGTACAAACCATCACGTTTGATACAGACGAAGTAAAGACATTATTCTATGGAAGTTTTCATAAGGTAAAAATGTAAGATTATCTGGATTTTACTTTCAGAAAAAAGAGCACAACTTAAAAAATGGAAATTAATTTCTTTTATTATTTAATAAGATACCATGTTAAATTGGTAGAATCCTGGCCATGTCTTTAAAATCTCATTTTAGATAATTTGATTAATTTGAAATAGAAAATTAGCTGGGCATGGTCTCAAGCATCTGCTTGAAGGACTGAAGCTTTTCAATGTGAGATGGGAAGGAGCAGTACTCGAAGAGCTGAAAATTAGTGGGGATGACAGGGAAAGGATCTCCTGGAGAAGCCAGGACAGCTAAGAATTTAATTAGGCTGACAGTTGTCATTTCTTGTGAATTCTCTTGAAAAACCTTGTCCACCATTACCATGTGGGAAATATACAGTCTGGGTAAGAACTAGAGGTAAAAGATATAGTCTGAGGAACTGGCAGAGCCCGAAGGAAGGCAGTGACAGGAGGATCCTTGCTTCCCCTATTGGTCTGTGACCCTCACAGCTTGATGGTGACTTCCGTAAGGTGTAGCAACAGTGGGCTACAGAGGCAAGTGTGACTGTGTGTGTTTAAGATAAAACACACTTGAGTGAGTTACAGCAAAATAGGCTTCTAGAATGTGCTTCTTTATGCTTAGCTGTGAGTGACAAGTATCTTTGGGTGACTTTGGTATAAATTAAAGCAATTTTGATTTAAAAATTATGTTTTGTGTATACTCTGGTTTTCCACATACTTTGGAAATCTTTGCTTCTGTGATTGCTTATCTAAGGGCCAGTACACAGTTCTAATTCTTATTAGACAGCAAATACCCTGAAAATGCTTGTATGATGTTTGTCTTGTGTACAGTGTTAGTTGATTACCCTGAGGGCATTTAAACTTCAGTAAGTTATGTATCATTTGCATATAAAAGCAATATACAATTCATACTTATCATAAATCTGGGGCTAGGGAAGATAGCTCAGTAGAATAAGCGCTTGTCTGGCAAGTGGAAGGCCCCGAGTTCAATCCCTAGTATTGCAAAAAAAAAAAAAAAAGTATCATAGCTGTGACAAACTGGTGTTTCGCTGGTGGTTCCATGTAGAAAAAACATTTAACTTTAACATAAAACTTTTTGGAAGTGTTCTGAAATCACCTTGACTTGAAACGTTTGAGAGAATATCTTATCTGTTCTTTTTTAACTTTGTGACACATTTGACACAGTAGTTATCAAGTGCTTAGTTTAGTATTTGCATCAAGTGGAACTTTGAGCATAACCATAACTGTTCCTTTTATTGTTGAAGCACCAATGTCTTATTGACTATTCATATCAATACATTTCTTAACATCCTCTACGTGTTTAGTAGTAGACCCAGAAAAAATCAGCATAAGCTTCTCTCCTTAAAAAGAATTTGATGCTACATCCTGCTGATTAATGCCTGGAGTTGAGATGCTGGAGGGACACACTAGCTTTTTACTGCGAGAGATGTCTATATGATACGTGGGTCATTTTTGGTTGACACTGAGAAATAACGAAGTAAACACTTATTTTAGAAAAATCAGTAGAATACATCTGAGATTCCTTTGGTCTGAGTATAATACGTAGATGGTATTTTAGCCTCTGATGGGATAGTCCTTCATCGTTTACACAGGCATTTCATCCACTAATCATCTCTGGTTATCTCCCGCAGAGTAAGTAGTGGGAAAATAAAGAATGGTGGATGTGTGAGTGATGGAAATTGGGAACTGAAGGGGTTCTCCGGCTTATCTATTTTCCTGCTGTTAATAATGACATCACTGATATTGCAACCTAGTTCTTGGATATTTTTAGTGCAAGACTCTTTATTAGGATTGAGAATGGTTTCATAAATACTTAAAAAAAAATCTGTGATCTGTGTATGCAGAAATCAGATAATTTTTTTGGCAGAAATTTTACAATAGAAACAAATTATCTTTTCAGGTTCATATCGTAGTGACTTCAAAAAGTGTTAAGGTTTACATTGACTGCTATGAAATTATCGAAAAAGATATCAAGGAAGCTGGAAATATCACCACTGATGGTTATGAAATTCTTGGAAAACTCCTTAAAGGTGAAAGGAAGTCAGCCACAGTAAGTAATGCCTCTTACACTGCTTGGTACCTTTCTCTTTAAAAAAATTATGTATTTGGTACAAAGGGGGTCTCGCTGTGCAGCTCAGACTCGCAATGATCCATCCTCCTGTTTCAGCCTCCCCAGTGCTAGGATTACAGACATGTGCCACCACGTCAGATTTTGGTGCCAAGCCCTGAGCAGGCTGGTGTGGCATGTGGTGCCAGGGATCGAACCCTGATCCTTGTGCTCGTCTAGGCAGGTACTTAGGCCACTGAGCTATCTCCATGGTCCTGTATCTTGATACCTTTTAAGAAGTCTTGAAACTTTCAAACTAGCTCAATGAGTTTTATTTATGTTTACTCATTGAGTTTTAAGCCATCAAATTTGTTAGTTGGAAGCAACACAAATAGATGCCACCGTATCCAGTAAAATGTAAAACAGTTGTTCATTTTTTTCTCTAGAGATGATGATAGGTGATGCAAATTTGTAGTATGACAGGAGGTGTGACTGTACCTACAGCTGGTGTCTGGGCATGAAGGAGCAGTCGCTTGTCTGCCCCAAAGGATCAGGGTTGCTGGGCAGACAACTGACCCCTTAACTCTCAAGTTAAGGACTCGCCAGTCCTAGTCTCTGTGTAATGTGGCTGTAAAGACTCTGAAGTGTAAAGTTTTTGTGGAACCAAACTTATTAGATTCACTAATTAGATTCAATTTAACTTCCTTCCAGATCTTAATCTTCGAAATTCAATACGGAAAGGTTTTTGTAGAAAACCTTTTCTACAGTGTAGAAAAAGCTCAAATTTAATATGATTTTGATTAAAACTCAAATTTTTGTTGACTATTTGCCTTCATGAAAAAATGGGGCACTTATATCAGATTTTTTACAAGAATAATTATGCAGATACTACCCTTTTTTGTTAAAACAAAGTGATTATTTTCAAACTGTAGAAAGAAGGGATATACTATACTGAAAAAATCATGAGCCTGGCATGGTGGCTGCTTCCTGTAATCCCAGCACTTGGGAGGTTGAGGTAGGAGAATCTGTTGAGTTTGAGACAAGCCTGGGCTGCTAAGTGAGCAAGTTGCGAAAGGCAGAAAAAAATTAAATTGGGTACTTTTTCTTTTTCTATGAAGGATTGAACTCAGGCAAGACCTTGTGCTTGCCTGGAAGGCTTGCTTAAGCTGCCGAACTATTTCCAGACCTGAAAAAGTGAAATTGAGAACCCTGAGAAAAGTTATTAGTAAGCCCCTGGGTAACAATTTGTACAACAAAAGAGCATCCATTTAGGTTAAGTGAGGAATGGTTTCTTTAGAAAACCATTAGAAATCCTGCTAATGTTACTTTTTTCTACAAGGGCTGTATCTTAAAAATTGATTTAAATGTGCTTAGTGTTCAAACTCATTTCAGTACAAATATCAATGTTGTTTATAAAAACATTCATGCAAACATTTTATTTTAACCGAAGCAATGAATTAGGAGTTGCTCTTTCACCTCCCACTTCACTTGGCTGCCTTGTGGAAGTATATTTTTATGTTCTTTCCTTATAAAGAAAAGGCCGTGATGCTCAAGAGGCCTCTCCCCCGAGGGTTTGTGTGAGAAATCCACAAAGGTTAAATGCAGAAACATTAAAGTGAGCTGGTGCTTGCTCGTGCATACTTAGCTGATGTTGCTGCTAATGTCTTTGCAGTTCCAGATCCAGAGTTTCGACATTGTCTGCAGCCCTCTGTGGACCAGCAGAGACAGGTGCTGTGACATCCCTTCCAGGGTAAGTACAGGGTCCTGGGGGCTGGGACAGACCTAACCTTTGACGGTGCACACAGCAGCTGAAATTCTGGATAGGAGCCCAAGGAAGCAGATGTGTGCCTGCTCCCCGGGGACCAACAGCCGAAGTTACCCTCCCTCTCCAGTGAGGAATGCGCAAGACTTCACTGGAAGTTCTCTCTAGCAGTCAGAAATCCTGCTAAGTCAAAGTGTTTGGCAAACATACTTACTGCAAAACCTTCTTGTTTTGCAGAAGAAAACAGGCATCTTTCTGCATAGCTAAGTTTTTTTTAGGTGACATAAATAAGATTTCTTTTTGAAATGATGGATTTCCCCCCACAGTGTTTGCAAAGTTGAATGCTGAGGATGAGATTGAATTTTCTCAAAGAACTGCATGTTCCCACAAAATGAGTGTCAACTGCAGAGTAGAGGAGTACTTATTCTGTGTGCTAGGCTTCCAGCTGTGAAAGGGATAGTCTTATGAAGGGCAGAGAGAGAAAAATCCTATGGACAGAGACGGATGAAGTTGGTGCCATCTATGGGCTCTGCATCTATGCATGGCTTAGAGGCCTTGTGAAAGCGGGCCGTGGGATGGGCCTGAGGATGGAGTGCTGAGTAACAGAGCCTGTAGGGATCAGAAGGTTTTTAGATATTTCTGAATGAAGTGGAAGTTGATGTTCAAGATGTACAACACTGCTTGAACAATGGATTATAAAAAAGTGGATTAAGCTATCAGGGACCCTGAGGGTCTCCTAAAGATTTTGCAGTGTCTGGTTTCCTCACATAAAATGTAAAAAAAAGATACAAAGGGAGGAAACCAAACTTCACTGCAAGACTGTTGGTAATGAGCCTTGGTAGTTAAATTTTTTCGAGTCAACTTTCTTGTGGATGTAGGTGGTTTAGGCGGGGGCAGGTCTTCCTCCTCCAAATCCTTGGGTAATATGCTTTTTTAAATTTCAGAGGGATGAAGCAAAATGCCCTGCTCTTCCGAATGCTTGCACTTGTACGCAGGACAGCGTTGGACCTCCAGGACCCCCAGGCCCTGCAGTAAGGAAACTGAAATGGGCCTTTTAGTTTGGGAGCTTTGGTGTAATTATCTATTTGCCAGTAGAGAGTTCACAAGGTGCCTCCACCGGTGTTTTCTGGTACAGTGCAACTGAATTTCAGTCATCTTTCATAGCGTGGTTAGAGATCTGAACAGGAGGAAATCGAGAAGGAACTTGATACATGACACACTGTTCCAGCTCCTCAGGAGCAGTGCCATTGGCTGAGCTCTTATGGACACAAATGTGGGTTTCCATCCATACTACAGGCTTCGAAAACACATTACATCTCCTGAAAGTCTCTTATATGTAGGGAAGAGCCCTGGGGGAAGAGCATGACCCAAACACAGCATGCTGAAAAGCTAGAACATATGTAGAGCATCAAGAGCGCAGCCTAGCAGAGGGTGATTCCCGTATGCAGGAGAGCTGGGGTGCTACCTCCAATCCCAGCATTCAGAAGGTTGAGGCAGGAGATTTGTGAGTTCAAAGTCAGCCAGCCTGTGCTGCACTGTGAGTTTGGGGCTGGCCTGTGCTGCGAAGTGAGACACTGTACCAAAATCCAAACCAATGAACTTTAAGGGAGGATACTAGAACTTAGGATAACAGTTGAGGGAGAAGGCTCAGACCAAGTCTACTCAGAGAAGAAAGGGAGACATGGATGATTTCTTCAGTAAAGCTCATGGGTCAATGCATAACTTCTTGATCCAGGCAGCCCACACTGTCTGCCCAGCCAGGCTATGTGACAAATGCAAGTGACACTGTTCTAGTCCAAGCCCTCCTGCCTTCCTCTAAGAAAGTGGATCATTAACAGGGGAGCAGCTCAGGGAATCTCAGAACACCAAATTCTGCTGTAGAGAGCAAATAATGTAAATTAATGTAAGGTTAGTTACAGAGAGGCTTTTCATATATGGAATCCACATGCCACTGTGACTACCCTCTTGTTTGTTAGAAACAGTAACTTACCTGACTTATGTGTGTAATCAAAATTATATCCTGGGTATGGCAATATTTTGAGAAGTGTTTTTTCCCTCTAGTTGTGAAGTGACATTACTGGATGTCACTACCATACTTTGTTTTCCTTTGGTGGTCTCTGAATTTCTGTTACTGAAGTATATGTCTGAAGTTTTGAAATATTTGAGATAGTCTTCTTTCTGGATATTATTTTCCTTAGAGAACGTAATTCATGTAATTTCCCAATACATTCTTCTCCTTACTCTGTTCAATTTATGCTTGTTTTTCCCGATAAACCTCAATTTTTCAAGTGAACTTCAAATTTTGCTATCTACAAGTTCATAAGGTAAAAGCAAGACACTTAGACTATATGAAGTTTTGAAATCTTCTCTGTCCCCCGTATTTCTATGATGTGACTGTTTTTTAGCCTTGTTTGAGATCGTCCTCAGGACCTGTGCATGGCAGGAAATAGCCTGATGGCTGGGCTATACTCCAGGCCTGACATGAAATTTTTACTTTAGTATTTTGCTGGCAACTGTGCAAGTATTGTGTGGATGATGCATTCTTGAAGTATTTTTTTTATATCAGCTCCTTTCTGCTTTTGTCTTCATACTAAAACATGTTCTTCTGTGTCTTTTAGGGAGGACCTGGTGCTAAAGGTCCCCGAGGTGAAAGAGGCATCAATGGGGCAATTGTGAGTATGTTTTTAGAGTTCATTTAAATGTTCATCTATAGGGGCCGGGAAGATAGCTCAGTGGAATAAGTGTTTCCTTGGCAAGTGCAAGCACAAGGGCCTGAGTTCTATCCCTGGTTCCAGTCAAACAAAAAATAATGTTCATCTACCTGTTGTGGTCTGTTTGTTCAAATTCCCAATTAGCTCTTGTATGTGACAAGAGCAAGGTACATCTGATTGAGCCTGCCTCTGGTGATACAACCTCCTTTGTTTCAGGAATTCCTGTCCTGGATTGTGTCTCTTGGGCATCGGGGACACTATAAATCTGATCTGAGCTTTGTGCTTCTGGACTATAAATATATGAATGTAATACATTCAGGGTATTTTATTTTACAAAAACAAAATCTAATTTGTGCTCTTGTGAGTTTATTGCACTTTCTAGTTGTTCTTTTAATGAATAGCACGGGGAAACAGAGTGGTATGAACAAGAAGTGCAGGTGTCTAAAGCCTTTGTGAGAATAGTAGGATTAGGAAGTCCTAGAATTAGGAAAACAGCATTCTCACTGCCTGCATGAAAGGCTTTAATTCACCTATGGTTGTCTTTTTCTTGTGTTCTTATAGGGGCCTCCTGGTCCCCGTGGAGACACAGGTCCTCCGGGCCCCCAGGGTCCTCCCGGCCCCCAAGGACCCAATGGGCTCTCTATTCCTGGAGAACAGGTAAGCACAAAGCCTCTTTCTAGTAAATGGAAGTTGCATTTGACTGGAATGTCTTCTATATTTTGCCAAACAGAAATATTTTCTCAGAGAATTCATGAAGATTAGTCATAGAGCTAATGTCCTATGATGATGGTTATTTTAGACATGTGACTCCTATGTAATGATATGTACCCATATAGAAATGATTATTGCTCCTTACTTGACCTTTTAGAAATGTTCTTGCAAGTAATGCACTTTTATCTTGGGTTAAACTATGCTAAAGTTTCAAAGAAGATACGCTATCCCACAGCATCACAAGTGGCAATTGGCAGGCCACATTTGTAGTTTAAGAAATGAGTAATGGTCCAAAAAAAAAATGGCTTATTTGTCTACCTTAGAAGTTCTCTCATGTCCCCTGAGCCGTTTTCCACTGGATCTCTGAAATGGTAGGAGCGTCATAAGCGGGCTCTCTCCCCTCCGCCCCTCACCTCCGCACGGTGTCTGAGCACTGTCTTCCCACTGCCTCCCCCAGGGTCGCCAGGGGATGAAGGGCGATGCGGGCGAGCCAGGGCTCCCAGGCCGGATGGTGAGTCATTGAGCTGCTTGGACGCTGTCTCTGAGCTGCTTCAAAAGGTGAACCAGGATGGGGCAGCCGGGTTGAGCCTGGATGTGTGCTGAGTGTCATTTCCGTTTCATAGACGATCTTCATCTTTCAGTTTGTATCTGTGCATTAATCAAGTATCTGCATGCTGGGCACAGTGCGTGCCTCTGGTTTCTTATTTCTTCTCAGAGCCTCTTGAACTTTATTTAAAAAATTTTTTTTGAAGGATAACTGGAATTATTTCATGCATAGGCAATACATGAGAGCATTCCTCTTATCTATTTCTTCATGTGTAGGGAACCCCAGGACTACCTGGACCCCCAGGAACGATGGGACCTCCTGGAGACAGAGTAAGTAAATATATCCATGTTTAAGCCAGCTCACACTGTGGCCTAGTAATTAACCCTCCACAATCCAGTTCGCATGAGTGCAAATATAGAGTTCCTATGGGAAAGATTTTTCCATGATAGGCCAGGAAACTTTATTCACTCCTATAGCTTCTTCAGCGTTTGTAAGAAGGGGGAGCAGAGAGGCCAAAGAACAACTGCATTCTCAGATCTGGAGGCAGCACTGACCTAGATGATTTTATTCTTTTTTAAACTTTTTAAAAAAAATATATTTAGTGCAGGGTCTTCAGGGTCTTGCTTCACAGCACGGACTCAATGATTCTCCTATTTTGAGCCTCTCAAGAGCTGGGAGTAGAGGCACACACCACCATGCCCAGTCTCAGGCACATTCTCAGTGCGCCCCGGGGGTGGGGCCTGCACAGCACACTGGGGTTCAAACCCCAGTCCCTGAGTCTGTCTAAGCAGGTGCTTTAGTCCACTGCACTATTTGACCGGCCCTGACAATCTTATTCTTTTTCAAATGGTACTTACATTTTTAAAAATTTTATTGTACAATAAAAGAGAACAGTGGGCATGAGAGTGGCACTAAAAATACTACAACCTGTGGGGCTGGGGGAATGGCTTAGTAGAATAAGTGCTTCCCTGGCAAGTGCAAGCAAGGGCCAGAGTTCAATTCCCAGTTCCACCAAAAAAAAAAAAAAAAAAAGAAAGAAAAAGAAATACTACAACCTGGAATGGAGAGTGGGCTGACCCAAGGCTGGGATTGCCTGCCACGGCCCTCTCTGTGACACACTCCTTGGCAGGTAGCACTCAGGCATCTGTCGCAATGGTCCCTACATCCCTGGGGAGGGGGCATTGAGAGGAGGTGTGCTTTTATTCTCTCGGACTTTAATCTGGGTTACCGCTATGACGAACCACCCAGCTCTCTCAGACTAAAGCAAGGAGACTGCCGCTGCCCCTTCCCATCCAGCCGGGCCTGTACCACTGCTTCTTAAGCCACCACGGACCTGAAAGGAGGCGCGCAGCTTGTGGGATGCAAATTCTAGGCACAGGGGATGGGGTCTCTGTTGTAAGAAAGAATAAGCTGGAGCTCAGAGGTGGAAGTGAGAAGAAAGCTCCGGGCACACTCTGACGCGAGGGCCTGTGTCAGCCGCTCGCGGGTAGGGCAAGGGCGCGTGGGGTGTCTTCAGCACAGACGAGGTTCAAAGCAAGGCCCTGAGAAAGGAATAACTCAGAGGCATCTGCATGGGTATGAAAGGGTCACTTGCCTCAGCCATCCTTACATAGCAGGCTCTCATGGCAGCTTTGAAATAAAAGAAAAAAGAAGAATACTCAATTTAAATTATAGCACTGAGCCAGGGAGACAACTCAGCAGTCTAAGCACCTGCCTGGCAAGTGCAAGGACCCAGGTTCGATCCCAGTACCATATGCTGTGCTGGTCCTGCACCAAGGGAGCCATTAAAACTGGGGGTGGTGGTGCACACCTGTAATCCCAGTGCTGGGGAGGCTGAGACAGGAGGATCGCTGTGAATCCAAGCTGTGTAGCGAGACCCTGTACCAATTTATAAAGAAAAGATTTAATAAATAAGTAAATAATAAATGATAGCGCTGGGCCAGGGGCGTGGCTCTGAGGCACAACGCCTGCCTGGCAAGTTTGAGGTCCTCAATTGGATTCCCAGTGCCAAAATAAAACATTATAGCACAAAGGTAGGCAGGGGTGGATGGACATTCTGAGGACACCAGAACCAAATCCTCGTCTCAAGTTAGATATGTTCTTTTTCTGCAGCCAAATGATTGCTCAGGAATATATGGGGACAATAGGAGGAAGGTGATTCAGAAATATGAGGCTTAGCTAAAACATAAAACTCAGAGGGTGGAAATGTCAGCAGCCCAGTGACACTGCTGGCCGGGCTGTTCCTCTTCTCGAGTGGCCCTCGGACGAGTGCTGGTGCTGTAGCAGATGGGCCTGGGGTCTGTTTTTTGTTAAGCAGGAAGGACTAGGTCTTTCAGAAAACATTCTCAAATATTGTCCTTATACATTTTTGGAAAGATTTTTTGGTGTAGGGATAGAGGAACATTTCTAACAAATTTTTAAAAACTAATTTAAACTTCTACAGCAAAATCAGTGGACTGCCAAGAAGTGTGGATGCTGTCCAGGAATTCACATAATCCTGATCTTGGCTAGGGTTCACGCACATGGGTGAAATGGTCACTGTCCTGCTCTGCAGAAAGCGGGGAAAAAATCTCTTGAGTAACGCGGCCATCGTAAACAGTGACCCGACTCAGAAGTCCTGGGCTGGAGCTCAGAGACCTTCAGTTGGCACGAAAGATGACTCGGGAGCAGGCGACTCTGTGCAGGCAGAGAGCACTGGCACCCTGCAGGGCTAGGGTTCAAGACAGCTACAGAGAAAGCTGTGCAAGCTGTGTGGGGGCCAACGGGGCCTCTGGCAGGGTCTGCTCTGTTCTCTCCCAGGGGACGCAGAGATGTGAGATGAGGAGGGAAAGGGAGCTGCTGGTCCTGAGGACCGAGCTTCCCTCTCTTTGGGAGGCAAGTGCAAGGACCCAGGTTCGATTTCCATTACCAGAGAAGCACTCTTGCTTCTCTTTGGGGAGGAGACAGAGCTCCAAGAACGGAGACCTATTCCTCTGCCCTGCTGTCCCACAGCTGCTCCGGAAATGAAGAGAAGCATTTTCTAAGCATGCCTCTGCTGTGCCCTGTCTGACGCAGGGGCTCTTCCTGTCAGTGCTCCCATCACCCCACCCGACTGCGACCCTTCCTGGGCCACTTTGGGGGTAACTTCTGGTGGACGGGTTCAGGCTTTCCTTAGCCTGCTTTACACTTTTGCAAAAGCAAACACCAGTATCTTAGTGAAAGGAAATACCTTCTTCAGAGAAGATGAGTTTGGCTTTTAGAATAGTTTTAGTTATAAATACATAAATGAGCAGAGAACTACCTCAGTAGAAGGCAGAAGATTAATTGGAGTGATGGGGGGGCCTTTGGGTCTCTGTGTTGTACACTCATCTTTCTGACAATAGCTGGGCCCGGTGCTTCTCGCTATCCTTGTTCCCCATAGTGACTCACTGAACACCTTTTCATTTGATCACTGCCTCCCTAACGTGTAATCAATTTTATTTTGACAATAGGGCTTCACTGGAAAAGATGGCGCAATGGGCCCTAGAGGTCCCCCTGGGCCCCCGGTAAGAACTGCAGGACTGGTGCTGTCCCCCTGTTCCCCAGCCTTGTACTCCATCACATTGGTAGAGCAGACCCAGGGTTCCTTGGGCTGGGGGAAGAGGGATGTCGAGACAGGTGTTTGTTTCCAGTTCACTAAATCGAAATAGCTAAGCATCAGCTGGGTCAAAACACAGTCTTGGTGTTCATTCAAATTATATTTTAAAAATACCCCCATATTAATTTAACCACTGGTTAGTGAATGCCTCAAGTCGAGTGCCCTCTGAGGCTGCCTTCTCTTCAAAAATTTTAAGGCTGAGGCTGGGCTACTTGAACATCAAGTCACTTCTTAGCAACCCCTCGTGAGGAAGTAGGATTTACCTATAGCTAAAATAAAAGTCTTCCCATTAAGACTTGTGGGGAAATCACTGAAGCCAGTGACTGTGAGACTGGCACTGTGTGAGGGGATGGATACTCGTCATGTCCTATGGCAATATAATAAGATCTGAGGATATGCGTTGGAATAATATCACCATTTATGCCTGATATCTATGTTTTCAAGAAAAGGTGATTTAAATGCATAGTAAACTTCATTTAAGTAATATAGAGATTAAATTCTAATGGGATCAGGTAACATAACATAATCGAATGATTCCATTTTAAGCAGAATTCAGGCATTGCAACGTGGTATATTGGGTATTATATATTAGTAATACTCTACTAAAAATATGAATAAAATGTCTAAGTTGAAAGCAACAGGGAGAAATTCTTTTGGTTTGGTGAGGTGATGACCCGGATTGATAGAAGTAGGAAGAAGTTCCCAAGATAATACAATGTGCAATGTATTAATTACTGTAAACATCCTACTAACCTGTTTTAAAACTGTTTCATTGCTGCTTCATCTTTTTTTTTTCTCTCATTAAAATGAATAAAGTTAAAAAAAAAAATTCTTAGGGAAAAAGGACTAAGAAAAAAGGGAATTGATAGGTCACAAGCAAAATCCCCAGAAGACCAGGGAAGGAGTCTTCTGTGTGCCAACTTGGAACAGTTCATCTTTTAGCTTTAGGATAACGTTCTGGCTTTGAAGTAGAAACATCCCGCTAGATAGGGATTGCTTTCTGCAGATTCACTTAATCACCAATGTGCTGGGATCAGAGGCTATAAATTGTGAAACTGCAGATAAATATACAGGCATCTTTCAACTGGTCTGAAGATGTATTTTGGAGTTGCGTAGTTCATAAAAATAGAACTGGAATTTTCAAGAGTTTTTTTTCCTCCCTTTGAGTTACCTCAAAATTTGGTTTTACTTTTCCCTTAATCTGTAATTGTACATTGTTCCCTTTAAAAGCTTCGAAACCCAGCTACAGTTACTTAGTTTACCATGGTAGGATTTCTTTTGGTTGTGACATTTCCTTGGTTGACCTGTGTTGTAGGGAACTCCTGGCTCTCCAGGCGTCATAGGACCAAGTGGGAAACCAGGAAAACCCGGAGACCATGGCCGGCCAGTAAGTGGACAACTTTATCATCTACCTGCTTGCTTTCCTCACATGTAGACTTGAAGAGAACTGTAGGGCTGAGACATGTGTAGGTAGTAGCTGCAGTGTGTGTGTTTGAAGCATTCACTGACCCTGTCCCAGTGCCACAGATTTGGGTTGGTACTAGTTCTGCTTTCCGAGTTACTACAGTACTCTGGGGTGAACATTGTGGTCATTGAATTTCTGTATGGGTGTATGAGCCAAGACAGGTATTCCTATTTATATAGTGCTGTAGAGCTTGTTCAATGAAATGATCTTTTTTATTTAGAGCCTGGATGCTGTATAAGACAAGAAAGCTCATGCTGGGGCTGTGATGCCTCCATTCTTGTGTCTGTTCTCTTCTCCTTCATTAACATTGATCTGAGAATCAGAGGATTTCCTGGGCTGGGATGTAGCTCGGAGGCAGATTGCTTGCCCAGTATGTTCTTTGGTTAATCCTCAGCATTTTTTAAAACAAAAGATTTATTAAGTTTAGTTGGTCATTTAACTTTTTTAAAAACAGTCCTTACACAATTTACATCCAATTTAAATTTCTTTTACTGAGATTTTTGGGTTAAAATTGAAACAGTATGGTAGATAGCAAGTTTTCCAATTAGTATCTCCAAAACAATTTAAGGATTTTAAAGTGTCCACAAATATTTGTAATGATTGTTGGGCTTTGTATCCTTTAGACATTTTACCACATTTATATGTTTTTACCTAAGAGACTACTAGATATAGCTGATGCTTCTAGAAGCCTAAAAGCAACATCTACAGCTTTTACTTCAAATTTGATCTCTAAACATTGGCAATAGAAATAACTTGTACAAATCACAAACTGGCACTTCTAGGGGGCCTGCTGGTTAGCTCAGTTGTTTAAGTGTCTGCTTATGCAGATGCAGTCAGGTGCAGCATACTGGGGTTTGATTCCCAGGTCCACATGCGCCAGACCTGCCTTTAAGGTAGCCTTAGCCAGCCCAAAAAAAAAAAAAAAAATTCTTTTCAGCTTTTAAGACTGGTGCCGCACACCTGTGTTCCCAGCTCTTGGGAGGCTGTAAACAGGCGGATCATTATGAGTCTGATCTAGCAGTGAGACCCTGAACGCCTTGTAGACCTTTCCTTAAATTTTTTTTTTTTAAAAAGGGTGCTTCCAGCATATCCATGAATTGCAAGGCATGAGCTGGGATGGAAGGAACATCCCGGAAGCTCAGCTGCCTGGAGGGGCGGGGACTTGGAGAGCTTGAAGGATGAGGTCACAAGTGACCAAAGGGACAATCGGACCCATGATAGGGAATTTTTACTTCCTTCTCAGTGGGTTAGAAAACTCAGTGAGCCAGCAGAGTGAGGTGATCTAATTTTCACCCTAAACATTCATTCTTGCATCTGCCTGGATAACTCTGAGGGAAAACATGGGAGGCAGGACGCTGTGGGGAAGAGCCTTGGTTTTGACAGCAGTGTTTTCCATGGAGATGAGAAGAGGTTGTTGGGTCTGAGATACGGTCTGCACACCAGAGCGGCTAGCGCTTCTGCTGCTCCTGCTGGCACCTGTTGAGTCAGAACCGTCCTGTGCTTAGAAAACCTCTCCCCAGATCACTCCTGGCTAGTGAGATGCCTTTGACGGAGCAGACAGAAGGACTCGGTGGCTGTGCCGAGCTGTGAGGCCATTTGGGGGGTTATCTAATAAGGGGGGGCAGCTATTTCTTTCCCACCTGGTTCCCGAAGACTCCCAGGAAGAAGTTAGAGGTATATGTTTAACAAGGAGGCTGACCAAGCCCACTGGCTCTTAGTGGAGCTGACTAAAGACGAGCTTCCTGGATTTCTATGACAACCAGGTGAGCTAAATAGCCTGATACCACGAAGCACGATGGTCCAAGCTTATTCTTCATCTGTATCTCAGCTGTAGCCCTGCGTTCTGCATGGCGTTACCAGACATTCGCGGGGTACGTAACTTTCCGCAGTGGCCATAACATTCACATCTGAGCAGTGTTTTGGAAGGCTTGTGTTTCTCCGAGAGCTGGGGAAGTCAGGTTGCTTGTAAGAGAAAAGCAAAGAGTGAGTAATATGGACATCAATGTGATGTGTCATTGTTCATTAGACAACAGGATTGTTTTAGATCATGCTTCTCATTTTTATGATATGTAAAATTACTGTATTTCAGGGCCCATCTGGATTAAAAGGAGAAAAAGGCGATAGGGTATGTATTTCTTACGATTTGACTTACATTTATACTTTTGTGTTAAATACTGATGTTGAAGCTATGGAAGTAACTTGCTGACCATAGTCTCCGTTTCATTAACCAGGGAGACATTGCTTCCCAGAACATCATGCGAGCAGTGGCCCGACAAGTCTGTGAACAACTGATAAATGGTGAAGCTCCCTTTCTTGTTACTGCATAAGTGGCTTTTAAAATAATTGTAGGGAAAGGTACAGTTTGAGTCATAAAGTTTCTAAACATTCTGTTTCTGTTTTATTCTTGGTGGGCAATTGCTTTTACACAGTGCTGCTTTTTTATCTGGCTCTACAAAGCTAACCAGAGTTCACTGAGGTAAAATAATAACCCACGGCAAAATAATGGCTTGCTATTTCTACATTCGATCTGATACAAAAATCATACTTTAAAAGGGAGTTTCAGTTGCCTTATTAGGATTTTTAATGAGTTTCACCAGGGTCCAGCCAGAAGCAGCAAACTTTTGAAGCGTTAAGACCCTGGATCCTTTATGTTGCTGCTTTTAGGTTGTTTTAAAATATAAGACAAGGAGGACCACACTAATTAACTTGATCCTAGAAAGTCAACTTTGGTGAGGATTTTTTGCTCCTTACTTTTCACAGATTCTTCTTACTCCATGAGGTTTATTAAAAATAATGACCAGGGATCTGAGATATAGCTCAGTGGCATAAGCACCTGCCTGGCAAGTGCAAGGTCCTGAGTTCAAGTGCTGGTACCCAAAAATAAACAAACAAAAAGCAACAATAACAGCAACAACAATAACAAAAGAACCAGTACCTGCAGCCTAAGAGTAAGCCTTATATTGAGCACCACTCCTTGAAGAAGTGTGAGCCACTGTTTCTCAAAGTGTGGTCCAGAGGAACACTTGCTTTAAACATCAGGTCTGTTGTTTATTAGGAATGAGTTTTATAGGCCACACCCTGAGGCTCATGAGCCTTTATCTTTGCAGCTGGGCGCCCCCCAGGGGGTTTGTAACATACCCCCAGGGGATTCCGATTTACATGGAAACTTGATTATTGCCTTAAGCCTGCAGAACAAGGGTATAGTTTAGTTTCATTTAAAAAAAAAAGGTTCTGTTTTGAGTCACATTATTTGTTGTACCCTAAGATGACCTTAGAGTCACCTTAATCTTCAACAACTCTTTGATGCTTGTAACTTTTGTGGTTGATAGACCAGCCTGTGGTGGAGTGATTGTTTATAGGGATCCAGCCCTTCTTGACTGGAGCGTCTTCTTTTGTTTTGGGGATGCTAATCAGAACGTTCTCTGCAGAGAAGGAGCAAGGGGATGAGGTTCACTAAACACGGAAGGAAGTGACTTCACTCCCCAGGCCCTCCCTATCAGCTCTTTACTCATGAACCTCAATTTTATTTGCAGGTCAGATGAACAGATTCAATCAGATGCTCAATCAAATTCCAAACGATTACCATTCCAGCCGCAACCAGCCAGGCCCACCAGGTCCTCCAGGGCCACCCGGCAGTGTGGGTGCCAGAGGAGAACCAGGGCCTGGGGGGCGACCCGGCTTCCCGGGCACACCAGGAATGCAGGGACCACCTGGAGAACGAGGTAGGCATTTTTGGTTGCTACCCTGAGATAAGGAGAGAAGCTGACAAATCGTCGGGTCTGGCTCAGGTAACTACTTTTACTAGTCTTAGTGGACAGTCTCCAAAGAGCCACTTGTCCACCAGCCTGACTCCTGTAGGTGAGAGAGGCATGGATCTCAGAAACCAGGGTGCTTTTCTTGGATCTCAGTAAAGATATTGCCGTGTTCAGATTTTTTCTTTTTTCTTGTTCTTAGAGAAAAATACTGAGTCTTGGCAAACTAACAAGTAGACCCCAAAATCTTGCTGTGTTTCTGGCAAGAGTTGATCAGAAATAGAATTCACATAAGCATCCCTGTAGTTTCAGACCCACAATCTTTCTATTCCTCTACTCAAGGACTGGCCTGGGTCTTGTATGTTTGTTAGACTTTGGAGATAAATGCAATTGAAGGAAAAGAGAAAGGCAAAATTGTCTTATTCTAAATGCTTTTGGAGGCTTCCTTCACCAAGGAGGAATATTTAAGAAAAAACTTAGATAGTTCTATACTTTTTATGGCTTGGATGCTGTACAGTCAGCCACAAAATATGAGGTCTCCTGAAGGTTGTCTTCCATATGCTATAGCTATTTATTCAATATTTCTCTTCCTAATTACTCTTTAAAATGTATTAGACATTTGTTTCCTTCAAATGATTTTCTCCCTGACTTGTAGCCAGAGTTGTTTCTTGGCCTTGAATCTGGAATTACACAGATGTCCAGAGAGAACTTGGCTTTAAGAGTGAACTTCTGTGAAAAATTAGTTTCTGCCTTCACTAAGTGAATGAATTGCTTGTCTTGCGTGTTGTCATTTCAGATATGAAGTGCGTGTTTGCAGACAGTCTTACCCTGTGCTTTCTCTTCTTGCCTTTCCTTAGGCTTGCCGGGAGAGAAAGGTGAAAGGGGCACTGGCTCTGCAGGACCTCGAGGGCTGCCTGGTCCACCAGGTAGGTTTGCCAGTGATCAGACAGGTAAAGTAGTAAGAGAACGCCAGTCCCCAAGAGAGCCACAACCTCTTCTCGCCAGTTTGGGGCATCTATGCCACTATGGTATGTTCTTAGTAGGCGATTTCTATGTACCTTTTGTTCAAAAAGTGAAGGTGTTCTGTTCGGCATGTACTATATCTTTTCTATGTGAACATTAGTGAAAAATGGTTGCTATTTCTGTTTTTAGAGTATTTCAACAAGTTTTGTTAGGGCCAGACAAATAGCTCAGTGGATTAAAGCATCTGCTTAGGCAGACTCAGGAGCTGGGGGTTCGATCCCCAGCCGTGTGAACTCTGCCCCTGGGGCACACTGAGATAGCAATTGAAACTAGATGTGGTGGCACCTGCCTATAGTCCCAGCTCTTGGGAGGCTGTAAACAGGGGAATCGGACTACAAGTCTGATCTATGCAGTGATACCCTACAGACCCAGTAAGGGGTAAAAAAATACAAAAAAAGGAAAAAAAAAAATCAAAGATGAACACATACCTTGTTTTTTCTAGTAGATTTCAATATAGGGCTAGTAAGCAAAAAGGTATATTAAAAGTTGTAATACACTGCAATATTTCCATTATGGCTTCTTTTATATTTTGTAAAGAAGTAACAATTGTCTGTGTTTTATGTGCTTTGTTAGGTTGAAAGCATTTTTTTTTTTATCATAAGGTCTGAGAGACCTCTTATAACCCAGGTCAGTCCATTGGTTAAATCTTTACATTTATGTTAATCATAGCTAGGCATCGCTTTAGGCCAAAATAGCACTGTTCACCTCACATAGTCTGGAGATGGGTGACAGACACCCAGGGGCCTTATGTGGTCCCATGGGAGCTGAGCTGTTCAGCTCCTCCCACTTCTGTGACCCAGGGAACAACTCAAACTCCTTGACATGTTTGGCCTGCTCAGTCCATGTCCCCTTAGTAGATTGTTAAGGTAGATTTCTGACACTAAGTCTTGATGTGTCACTGGTGAGGAAGTTCCACCATATTCTCCCTCACATTGGGAATGTCCTAAGAGAACAGTTTTTCCATACTGTTGCGAGTTGTCCAGTCTTGCTATGGCACTGTGCCATTGAAAATGTCACTGACTACCTCATGAAGTGTATTTAACCATGAGGAAATTGTTTTAATTCCACACCAGGTCCTTCAGGAGAATCTAGAACAGGGCCTCCAGGGTCCACAGGCTCAAGAGGTCCTCCTGGGCCACCTGGTCGTCCTGGAAACTCAGGTATCCGAGGACCCCCGGGTCCTCCTGGATACTGTGACTCGTCCCAGTGTGCCAGCATACCATACAATGGACAAGGCTACCCAGGTATGTTACTGCCACTATAGGGACCCAAAGCCAGCTGGAGAGCCTTTATGGAAAAGTAGGAAGATTAAATGTAGAATTTCTGGAAGATGCTAACTCTTTCAGTTTTGTATTTTGTTTATATATTAACAGTGCTATCTACCTTCTAAAACATAAAACATTATTTCATTGTTATGATTTAAATAATTACAGTATTTTTTCTTCCTATGTTTCTACATTTATCAAATCACATCATAAATCTCTTCTTATTTTTCCTGAGGATTTAAGGAATGTTACCAATTAACTTTTTTTTTAATCCAAAAGGAATAAGGATTTGTCAAATACAGTTATAGAATGTCCAGGGTAGATAAACTAATAACATAGTGCCCGCAAATGAAAAATTCATTGTCCATGGAATTAATACTTATAAAATTTGAGACTTAATTCTTTCTCAAGGATTGTCAGTGAAATTCTACTATTTGGTGGAAGTCTCTTGGCCTGACTGGGGGATAAGATGACCAGAGAGATATGTACGGGGCTCTCAGTCAAGAAAGCTATGGTCAATGGCGATTTTTTCATTAGTGCATCCTTAAGCATCTTGCCAATTTAAAAAATGATACTGCTGTTTGGTATGGTTTGCTATTAGCAAGTAGTGCATGAATAGCTGAGTAGTTAAATATCTATATATCTATATATTTATGTGTACACCTATGACTAAAAGTCATAAAGAAACATGCAAAATTACAATTCAATTCTTTACAAAAGAAATTTAAATCAGCAGTGCCTTACCACATGTATAAACAAATGCAAATATATGGATATATACATATATACTTTAACCTTTACATACGTAGATGGATGTATATATATATATTTTTGCATAGTAATTCAACTTTTAAAAACTATCATCTTTGACCTGTTTCAGGTTCCGGCTAACAAATTTTCTAAGTCGCCAGTGCTGCTTACAGTTTGAATTCATGAAAATCCTGTTTCTGAGATGTTTGCGCACGTGCTTATTAGAAAATGAGTCTGTCCGGAAATCTCACCACAGATATGGTTAACGAGCCGGGTCGACATCATACAGGAGGGTGGAGACTCTTTGTACTAACTCGAAGGAGACAAAAACAGTGGTGTCAGTCTGATGCATTTCAGTAATAATGCAGAAAACACATAAAAAAAAAAAAAAAAAAAAAAGCTCAAACACAAGCCATGAAGAGCTTCCCTTGTGAAAGAGGTGCATAATAAAACTACTAACCATCAGAGGAGACAGTGCCGTTTTAAGAAAAGCAATTAACCTGGTTATTATTTAAAGAGAGGTGTCCTCTATAAATAATAAACTAATGTGGCTTGTACATGGTTTGTATGTGATCCTGTCCACTAAAATTACTTAACCGATCTCCAAAGCTTCTGCATTAAGGCTGCCGGCTGCAAGCTCTGGCCTGGAATAACTCCCAGTGGCACCTCCTCCTGCCTTGCTTGTGAGCGCTGCGATGCGGCCGGCTCAGGGCTTGCAACCTTCAGCGTTGTTTTATTTTCGTGTATGTACTCTCATTTGGGTTTTATAACTGCAATTTTCAATCAGAAGTTTAAAGCCGCCCCTTCCCCCATTTTTGCTGTAGTCCCCGGTGTCCTCTTCCCACTAGCGGTGACTCGCAATGAGGGAGGCCACAGGAAATGCCATGTACTGTATGTGACCTGGTGACAGTTGTGTCTCACCTCCAGGCTTAGTTTCCAGAGCCAATAAAGCTCCCTCCTCCTCCTCCTCCTCTTCCTCCTCTTTCCAAGTTGTTCTTTGGCTAAAGGGGATGTGTCAACACCCCACCCTGGTTCTCTGCCTCTGCAGGCCTTCAGCCCAGTTTCTGATCCTTCCCAGGTATTTGTGCAATGATTGTATTTAGAGCTGGCTCTTTGAGAGTTTTTTTTTTAAAAGTGCCATTTCATTATTTGATCACCGAGTTCTCTTTGCAAAGGGGCAGGACAAGAGCACTCTCTGTGGTCTTGAATTGAGCCAGGTGCCCTCCTGGGGTGCGGGGCTGGGGCTGGGCCCTGCCCCCTTCATGCCGACCATGCCGTAACCCTGATGTTGGTCGCACAGAGCCGTTCGTGCCGGAGGGCTACCTACCAGAGCGCCAACCCTTCGCCCCGCCGGTGGAGCCCGAACGGACCGCAGACTACGAGGAAGACTACGGCGCCGATGAGCCCGCAGAGCCGCGCCTGGGTCCCGGGTGGGCCTGAGCGTGGCAGGGAGGTCGGGGTCGCATTCGGGGTAGAGAGAGCAGTGTACCACTTTTCTGTGACGCTTCACCCACGGGTGCCTTTGTGACTGCGGAGCGCGTGGCACCTGCAGGATCGCAGCTCAGCGCACGGCCCGCAGACATCCCTGCCTCAGCCTCCACGCTTGCCCGGCGCTCTGCTCGCTAGAGCTGCTCCAAGAGGAGGTGCCCTGCGGGGTGGCTCAGCGAAGCGCTTGGGTTAAACATTAGGTCCTGCGACCCGGCACCGCTGTGCGTTTCCAGACAACAGATTATCCTTCCCAGTAGTTATCCGCAATGAGTTACTCCACGGCTCCAGTTCGTTCCCTCCTAAAATCACGCAGGAGAGAAGCAGCGGCAGTGCCTACTTCTGATCTTCCCTGCCCTCCTCCTGTTGCGCTTCAGGGCCTCGACCCCTTCTCCCCAGTCAACCACAGACCTAAAGCCATGTAGCTGAAGTTGTTGTATCAACTGGACACGATTCCATATCGCCTTAAATCGCCTTGTTCTAGACACACTAACATTTATGCCGAATTGCAGAGTATTCTGCAGAGATGGAATTGCATGTTTGTGTTGTATATTTAGTATGACCCCCCCACCCCGGAACATAATGTTTCTTAGTTATCAAAAGCAGTTGGAAAATGTTTGCAAGACTATGAACATAGAATTGCTGCTTTTATATTTTAACTGCAGATTGTGAATTTCACTGCCTTATATTATTTATTTCTGAAACAAAAGAGGCATTTTTCAATAAAACTACTGAAAATTTGACATGGCATGTTTTTATTCTTTTCTTGAAGAGACTTTTGGACTACTCAGGCAGTTGTTACAACAAACAAATTCATATCCTTGGATACGGTTATGGATCTTTCTAATACTATTAAATTATGCTAAAGAACTTTAGATTTTTAATGATATGGTGAGCTCATAGGAAGAGAGTAGAGAGAGCCTTTGAAAGCCCAGCAGACTCCAAAAGCTTTATTAGGAACACAGAGGATGTGTGGGTGGGTGGAAAGCAACTAGGTATCCTAGGCAACCCCAAACAACCAAATAATCTCCAGCAACTCACACGATTTCGTATGCATCTAATTACTTTCTGTACTATACTCTGCCCAATAGCAAGTTTCATGGCTGAAAGGAAACGTCCTTCATGGGAAATTGTACATTTAGCCAGCTCTGTCCTTTTCCCACTTACAAATGCAAGGATTCCAAACATTGAAGAGAACAAATGCGAATGTTGGTTAGAAAGACTCAACAGCAGTGGAAGAGACCATGACACTGAGGAAGCTTCCACAGAGCTAAACATCTGAATTAATTAGGTCCTGGAGGCCAACACAGAAGAGTGCATGGCTTGGGTCTGATTGCTCACCTCATGGGCAGCTGCCTCCTTCTCCATACATGCACCAAGCCGGAAGAGACTCCGGGACCACCGATACGGCCCCTCTAATTTGGGGTGTGGGGGGCAAGAGGCCAGCTGGTCTGGCTTCAAAAACTCATGATAAAAATCCCAGAAATCAGGTATGTAGATGCGGGTTTACTGATGGAAATTTTCTCTGAGGAAAACACAATACAACTTGGCACTTGTTTCTAGTTCTTTGAACTTGGAAGCATTATAAGAGACTTATGCATGCATATCTTTTAGTTGAAAGTCAGGCTGGAAAACAAACTGAAATGATATAGACAGAGGAGCTTATAATGAGGTCTGGGGGGTGGAGAGTCAAGATTCATGAATAACATTTGCATACACCCCAATTTGTGAGGATATTTATAAACTATTTTCAACAATAAAATTAATGACTTAGTAAGTATGATGAGACTGCATGCATATTTTCTCAAATATGCTTTTAGGTCTAGGAAAAATGTCTCATATGCAATTTCTAATACTTACATTCTGTGCAAACTTACATTCTACAAATAATTTTCCTATATATTTATTATACACAACATGCTGTGTTTGATGCATCGCATTTGTCCTCATTTGGTTTTAGAAATCTCATGTGGTCTCCGTGCCTTATGAAGACTAACCAGTGAAAGTTTTTGTACATGTCTTATTTCAAAAGGTAGCCTTGGGCCAGGGAGATAGCTCAGTGGAATAAGTGCTTGACTGGCAAGTGCAAGGTCGTGAGTTTGATTCCTGGCAACTCCAAAATAAAGGGTAGTCTTTTAGGATGTTCCCTTAGGATTTAGCTGTGAATGTCTGTGCAAACAAATATTAACCTCAAGCTTTTGAAAGCTTTTGGGAGAAATGTCCTGTGTGCTTGATTTTAGGGAATGACTTATAGTTCTGATCTCTGGCCCTGATTTCTTACCTAGTTTCATCATGTCAGTAGCCAAATGTAGATCCCTCCCCAATGTTCCACAAACATTAAATTTAATGTATCTTATATTGTTAGGATTAAGTTTAGCTATTACAGGTGCTGGGGAGATGGCTTAGTGGAATAAGCGCTCCCCTGGCAAGTGCAAGGGCCTGAATTCAATCCCCGGTTCTGCAAAAAAAGAAAAAAAAAAAAGTTTCACTATTACAGAAAGTTACAAGATGACAGTGGCCATAAGAAATACAAATTTCCATGTTTAAGAAGGGAAGGACCCAGGCTCTTTCTGATTTTCTGCTTTAATTTTTAGTTTTCATGACCAAGGTACATGGTAGTTAAAAATAACTGTAGTTATTATATCCATTCTCCAAAAGGTAAAAGGGATGAAGGCCAGAGAGCTCAGCTGATTAAAAGTACCTGCTTAGGTAGAGCAGGGATGAGGTTCGATCCCCGGCATGCCACACCAGTCCCCCCCACCCTTGGGTCACACTGAGACTGCAATTAAGACTGGGTATAGTGGTGCATGCCTATAATTACAGCACTTGGGAGGCTGAAAACAGGAGGATCACTCTGAGTCTGATCTGTGTAGTGAGACTCTGTAGACCCTGTACTAAGTACATTTTTTTAAAAAATAGAACTTAGATATTTGGCTACATCTAGCAATATAGAAAAGTGAGAAGGTTATCTTTATTTTAGCTGGCCATCTACCCAATCAAAATCAGCAACCCTATTACCATGGAAGGAGGAAAACACCAGTGGGAAATCAACTCAGGTCTTTTGTTCTTGACACATGTCCAAGGTCCAAGTGTGTGATTGTATCTCCTCATGCATTTGATTTTCCTCTACTTTCACTGCCATCTGTCATGTTACTCAGGATGGAAACTTGAGAGTCATTGTAAACTATCTTCTTTCACTGATCATATCCAATCATATATATATCTTGTTTACTACTATTCAGTGTCAGCCCCTTGAGATTTCTTGTTATGATCACACACAACGGTCTCCTAAACAATCTCCCTCCCTGTACCCTTGACTTCCCTTGGGAAAGTCTTCTGA
>PVKA01018608.1:31661-43648 GCA_004027165.1 Ctenomys sociabilis | reverse complement strand
AGAAGAGGGGAGGGGAGAAACAAAAGGAAACAAAGGACAAAAAAGAGAAAGAGAGTGGGAGGGAGAGAGCTGGGAAGTGGTTTAGGAGTTCTGGTGCAGGCTGCCAACATCTGTTAATTGCTAGAAATAAATAAATGTAACTTTTTAATAAAAAACTTTTCAGGTATTTCAGAAGCCTGTGTGGCTCTTCAGCAATAGTGTTATGGGGGACATATACCTCACTAAGGGACAGCGCTACAGAGAAACATGGGTCAGAAACCCACACATGCATGGAAGGGAAGCCCTCCAGCTCCGCCCAAGGAGGCCTGCTGCTGTAGGGAGCTGTCTGAGTCAGCTGGGCCCCCAGCAGAACCTGCGCCCCACCTCCACCTCCAGCTTCTGCTTCCGTAGCCCTGGGAACCCCACGCTAAGAGTCCCTGAAGCAGCTTGAAGTCTGTGGTCCTCTGCGCTCCAGCTAGGCATTGACCTTGGAGGCACAGAGGCTTCAAGGAACAAGGCAGTGCTGACTGAAGGCTTGGAAGTGGCAGAGCCTCATAAATGAGAGCTCAGCCCTGGGGGTGCTTACTGGATGACACAGTAGCTGCCTGTCAGACCAGGGGCAGCCGGTGGCCTCCTGCAGCCCTGTGCGCAGGGGCACCCCCCTCTGAGCTTTGGATGGAGCTTGGGACCTCTGGGCTGGGCGCCGGCAGGAAGAAGCACACTTCTCCCAGGGATGAAGAAGAGGCGCTCGCCTGCTATGCAAAGGCACCCCAGGCTCCTTCCTGCCTCCTGGGAAAATGGAAGCCCACACAGCGGTCAGCAGGAAACAAGGTGGGGCATTCCGCTTGGGAGAGCTAATCGGCAAGAAAGAAAACACTCAAAATAGTGATTCTGATTTTCTTAACAATATGGATTTCGTTTCATCATACAACATTTAAGGCCAAAGCCCAGCTTTTGACCAACCCCATTATGAAAACAACCACAGTCTCTCCCAGTGAGATAAAACATTAAACAGAAAAATGAATAATAAAATCATTATGAAGCAAAATATTGCATCCAAGAAATGAGAGGCTCGTAAGACACCAGTACCAGAAAATCTAGAGCTTGGAAATTAAGAATATTAGTGCAGAATTTCAAACTTGGATAGAAAAAGACACAAGTTGGAAAGTACTGTAGAATTAGACAACAAAAGAGAAAACCCAGGGAAAGCTGAAGAGCAAGTCAGAAAGTTAAAATCTAGACAAATAGGTGAGCTGTAAGAAAGAGAATGGGGGAAGCTGTGGAAGAAATATCACGAGAAAATTTCTGAGGAGTGAAATATGAGATGGACATTACTATGGGTCACTCAGCACAGGAACCAGATCAGCCAGATAGGAACTTGAAGAGAGCCTTTTATGTGCTGAGCTCTGGTCCGGCGGGCATTTCTCCCGCAGGAGAACGCTAATTGGCCTTGAGTGTGAGCAGCAGGGGAGCACTCATAACAGAAATCACAGCCCGTTTTTTTTTGTTTTTGTTTTTGTTTTTGTTTTTTGTCTGTTTGAGACAGGGTCTCACTATGCAGTTCAGGTTGGCCTTAAGCTCACTTTGTAGCTCAGGCTGGTCTCGAACTCACAACAATCCTCGTGCCTCAGCCTCCCGAGTGCTGCGATTATAGGCATGTGCCACCAAGCCCAGCTATCACATCCAGTGTGGTAAGCGAGTTTATCTAGCACAGAACAACAGAAAACTACATTTATTTGACACAGCTGCAAACTGTAACTGAAGGTCTTTCACAGCTTAGTGATAAGTGCATATTTTATAAGGTATATCTTAAGCTGACCATATTACAGAAGATGGTTAAGGAGGGAGTTTGTCTTAGTTTGCTGCCTCAATAAGAAACAGTTATTCATCGTTCAGCAGCCTTGAGTCCAAAGGGAGAGAGCAGATAACAGGAAGCACCAGTGTTTTTTTTAATTAATTTTCCACAATTAAGGCACAAAGTTCTGTTAACCCTTTACAGATATGATTCATGAAATTCAATAGAAATGAAACAAGAGGACCAGAAGGAAAAGCTGTTTGAGAAAAGGCAATTACCTGTTTTTGAGGAAAAAAAAAAAAAAAAAAAAAGAAAAGCAGAACTGAGCCGCGCAGGGAATGGGCAAGCTTCCCTTGTTCCTAGCGTGATGGCACAGAGAATGGGGATGTCCCCGCGCACTGTGCTCAGCCCGTGAGAAATAGGTGCTGAAGGAGAGGCCGTGACCCGCAGGCCGGGCTCCCTCTGCACTCCGCGAGGGTCACCCCGGCAGGGTGTCGGTCTGAGCCCACGAGTGCATGTAGCAGTGGGGCCACAACTCATATACCTTCCTTTTCCTTCTGTTAAGAATGAAGACAAAGGCCAGGGAGATAGCCTGGGGGTCTAGGCCTGGCAAGCACGAGGGCTGGGGTTTAATTCTCGGTATCACGTGCTGTGCCGGCCCCATACCTGCTGGCCACTGAAACCAGGCTTGGTGGCACATGCCAGGAATCCCAGTGCTGGGGAGGCTGAGACAGGAGGATCACTACGAGTCTGAGCTGATTAGTGAGACCCTGTACCAAATACATTTTAAAAAAAAAGACTGAAAGCAAACCAACATGGCTTCTGCAAGGACGAAATGCTAAAATTTCAGAGTGCCCGGAGTTAAACATGATCAACCCCAAAGCTTCTGGAGAGAGGGAAAAGTTAGCATTCGGCAGAGAAGACTGCTAGCAGGGCTGACATCAGGCCCCGCAGAGGCCTCACCGGAAGCCCACAGGCCCAGGAGGTGCGTGTTTAGGCTGAGCTGGCAGAAGGTGTCCACGTGAGCAGCCAGTTAGGCTCCAGGGCAACGGGATCCAGAAGGCTGAGCAGGCCCATGCCCAGCACACCTCTCTGGAAGCTGCCCCTTCGGACCCCAGGCCTCCAGGTCTAGGCTGAGAAGACAACGGGACTTGGACTCTGTAGCGAGCTAGTGGGGCTGCGGGGCCAGGCAGGGCAGCAGAAGAGCTCGGGAAGAACCGGAGAGGCTGCTGTCACCAGGGTGCAGCCCCAGGACAGACCTTGGCCAACTCCTCACTCACGCGGTTGGTCACGTTGGAATGTACACACTTCATAAAGTAAAGGAGGAGTAAAGAAAGTGTACAGAAGGGCTTAGCACCAGGGTGAGACAGCAAGAGGAGGAGACACCTGGGTGTGTCACTTGGTCCGGCTGACAAATGCCCACTGTCACCACTGATTTAACAGCCATGATAAAAATAATATGTAGCTGAGAACAGGGGATGAAATGAATGTGTGTGTGTTTGACGTGTGAAGAAGTGAA
Source organism: Ctenomys sociabilis (assembly GCA_004027165.1). Classification (NCBI taxonomy): domain Eukaryota; kingdom Metazoa; phylum Chordata; class Mammalia; order Rodentia; family Ctenomyidae; genus Ctenomys; species Ctenomys sociabilis. The sequence continues at coordinate 40,355 of PVKA01018608.1, read as the reverse complement.
ACTTAGTGTCCTGCTGGGAGGACAAAAGGCACACCCAGAGCAGGAGCAAGCAGTTTTGTTATTATTTTGCTTACAAATATGGACATAAATAACAGAAGAAACAGTTGGCAAAGAACTTGCCTTGAGAGGCCGTGGGAAGGAAAGGGGAGTTTTGTGTTAGAAAACAGCCCACTTTCACTCCCTGGCTTTGCCTGTGTATTACATTTAATTTCACTTTGGATATGTACTTTCACTTTGAGATACATTAAGAACAGTTGTTTTGTAATTAAACTAATCATTTTTCACAAAATTTTACTCAAGATTTCTTTCTTTTTTTTGTATTTTAGGGAAGGGCCTAGAGGGTGCTCAGGGTCTCACTACTAGATCAGACTCACAGTGATCCTCCTACTTACAGCCTCCCAAGACCTGGGATTACAAGCCACCACACACAGTCTCAGTTGCTGTCTCAGCATTCCCCAGGGACAGGGCCCGCCCTGCAGGCCCGGGAATCCCCTGGCCCCTGCACTGGCTTGCAGGAGCTTCAATCCACTGAGCTATTTATTTCTCCAGCCTCTAGATTCAAGAATAGGCCTGCTTCAGTGCTCTTCCTTCATTTTTTTTTTCCAGGTCATTTCTGAGAGCCAAAGAAAATGTAATAGAATTTCTTTAACCTTCTGGACAGGTCCATCCCGGTAGGACCAAAGCATGTCAAGGTGACACAGGTCATCACCAGGAAGTGCTGCTCATCCGCAAGGCCACACGCGTGAGGAAGAGCGTTGAGCCTCTCTCCAGGAGTGACTTGGCCCCACTCAGTCCTGGGGCCAGCAGAGCAGGGGTCGCGGGTTCTGGTAGACAACCGAGTGACTGCTCCTCTGTGCGACTGGCTTCTCTCCTGCTGCCCACCGCCGCAGCGCAGAGCGGGGCGGGACTCCAGGGAGCTCTCACAGCACCTCAATGAGTGGGCTGCACACCAAAAGCGTCCCGAGGGAGACACAGGGCTCCACAGCCTGGGGGAAGCGTGGAGAAAAGAAGGAAAGAAAGGGGCGTGAACTGGGCTGAAGTCCCCTAGGTGTATTGTGATATTCCTGAGCTCAAACCCCTTAACTGCTTCTCTATGAAGAAAAAAGTTCTCCCTCTATAAAACATAGAGAAATTAAATCATATAGAAAATAAATAAATAAAATTTGTATAAATATAAATAAATGAAATAAATTAAAGTGTACAGGCAAAAAAAAGTTAGCATACAAACATAGAGAAGCCATCATACATGACCAGAATTATCCTTTGTTCTTAAATATCCAGAAAAATTGATTTGGAGATTTTTCCACCATATAAATGTCATATAAATTACAGTAATTCAAATGCAGTCATGAGATTCTAACAGAGTATGAGATGGGTTAATTCAGCAGTTATTTTCAATTTTCAATTTGAAAGTACTTCGTACTCAGTGAAATAAATAATATCAATGAATTGCAATTTTTCATGCTTAAGGAAAACATTTATGGAAACTCTGTACCAGTGAAATTCTTTTTGCAAAATCCCAGGAAAAGCTGCTTAATTTCTTCCTCCATTTTTAGTTTTAGCTTGGTCAAATGCTTGGTTAATGGCCTAAGGCAATGCTCTTATTTTAGAAGACCTTCTGTGTGCATAGTTGTAGTGTAGATTCTTCTGGGTCTAAATCAAAAAGTAGGGTAACAGAAAACAGACGTCAAGTGAGCAGCTGTACCGCGAGGAGACTGGGTCAGGAGCATGCGCACCTGGCGACAGCGGTGAAGGCGGCTGCACAGTCCGGCAAAGAGCAGCTGTGTGCGCTGCAGCGACCTGCAAGGTTCAGTGGGTCGGAGGACCTGGAATGACTGCGCAGAAATGGTGAGTGAGGACTTGTTCCCCGAACACGCACCCTCCCACTCACCTCCCTGAGCACCTGCTTAGCAAGGGGAAGACTCCTTTGCCTAGTTCTTTTAGTTTTCTACAAAGTTAACTTTATTATAATTCACAGTATTTTACATGAAAAATAGGATTGGTTGGAAAAGTGGAGAATACATAGAAATGCATTTCATAAAAGAGGACTTTTCAGGATTGACGAGGAGGGTCGCAGCTTCAGGCTCAGTGTTAGGAACTGACAGTTCTGGCAGCTCGGGCCTCTGTCCTTAGATGGGGACGAGAGGCCCTGTCAACGGGTCCCCTTGTGTGTTTCTTGTCTCTTACATGGCCTAGGTTCTTTCGTGTGCCCTGGAGACATGCAGACATTGGCAAGGCTTTCCAGGATTTCTTGTATGTCGGTATCAAGAATGTGGACTTTACTAAGTAAGTGTCTCAAGCACAAGAATCTTGCTGAGTCTCTCTCTATGGAACGTCACCCTGTCATAGTCTTCTATGCATTCGTGCCTAGTTTTATATCAGGAAAATGAATGGATAAATACTATTTCACCTTCTCTGGGGTATACTGAAGAGTGTCCAGGTAGCTTTTCAACCTTACGGTGTTCTGCCCTGCAGGAGCATGTGCCTGAGTTAGCATCCTCTATGTTATGAGCTGGTGGTTTGTTTTGCTCTTTGTGTGTGCGTGTGTTCTTGTACTCCAGCCACGGCAGGATGAGTTCCTAGTGATCCGCCCTTGCGTTTATGGCTGCGTACAGAGTACGAACCGGAACTGAATATATCGGAGCACCAGGTCCACGGCATGATTGTGTGCGCATGCGCCCCAGTCCCCACACAGCGCAGGTGTGGCCCCGTAGTTAGCATGTCTGGCTTCTCTGGCTTTGTGGATTAACTTCTGATCGCTGTCTTACATTGGGGCAATACAGCTCAAAGGAAATACAGCCCTCCACCTAGTTTACTTTCAAATATTATAGCTTTCTGGTAATAGGTTTGACACCCTTTCTCCTACCTTCTTCCTACTTTGTTTCTGAGATTGGTGATAGCGAAATGGATTGGTAGAGATGACAAAACCTTAGAGCACGGTGTCCAAGGCTCCCCTCCACAGTACAGAGAGCTGGCTGAACTTCTGCTTGTATTTCACAAGCTCAGCTTATGACAATAGTGAGGCTCTTACAGACAAAGTTGGACAAAGTAGGTCTTGCTCTGGACCTGCTTTGGGCTCCTTGCAAGCTCATCTTATCTTCCAGCAGCAAAATCTCCCTTGTGTTAATTGTTGACGCTTTTGCAGCATCTGTCTCTTGACTGTTACGAGTTAGAAAGGACAAGGGGAAGAGACACTGTGAGTTTGGATCTAGCTCCACCTGTGCTTCAAAAGCCCTAGTCATCCCTTCAGTCCTGGCAGCCTAGCATGTGGCAGCCTCCCTGCTGCCCAGGAATTCTACCAGAGGAAAGCTGAACAGTTACCACATGCCTGGCAGCATGCAGAGCACGTTCCCAGCCGTAGCCCACTTACTCCTCGTAGCAATGCTGGGGCCATTACGGAGCCTGTTCCTGCAAAAATATAATTACTGCCCAGAAGGCTTGGAGTTCCTCCATAGGTTTTGAGGTGCATCTGTGCACAAGGCAGACACCCAGCCTTTGTGACTGTCCCCAAGACTGCAGCTGCTGGCCGCTTGTTACGGTGGGGTACGGTCAGGAGGAGAGTGACAGTGCAAACAAGTGGGTCTTGGCTCCTTCCCTGGAACCTTTCACATTTTCTTTTCCTTCCAAAGTCCTTATAAACTTAAAGCAATGGACAACATCTAACCAGATTTAAAGCAAACAGACAAACAAAAACCTGCTATACTATCATTAAGGGAAGAAATTTAACCTTACTGAGCTGAAGAGAAAAACATTTGTCTCCATTTCAGTGAAACAGCGGAGACATCCCAACATTCATATGGAAAACAGGACTCAGCAGCAGAGCGTAATAGCTCCGGCTCCCACATTATCACTGATGAATTATGTTTAAAACTGCAATTTCTGTACACACTGAAGGCAAGCAAGGTAGATGCTTTATGTTAATGCATCTTCATTTGCATAAAACAAACTTCAATTTGTTACCTAATTAACTTCTTTTGCATATGAATACCTACTATATTACTTTTAATACATAATTTGTCCCATGCCTGTATACCTGTGTATACACATTTAAATACCAATTGCTTTGTGAATCTGTGGGCTTCTTCAATATATCTTCAGGTAGGTCTATGTGACCAGAATTCCCATAAATAGGAATAAATCTAGACCTTCATATTCTCAGATTTACATGCATCAAAGATGCAGCGTTCGTCAGCGTCTGCAGAGAATTTGTCTAAGGCCCCACTTGTATCAAATCTCACAGATGTCCTTATAGAAAATGGAGCGGTGCTCAGACCTACCCTCACACATGCACCATGCACTGGAAATCCTCCCTAGATTCCTAAGACACTGTAAATATTCCCTAACATGTCTTCATAGTATACTGCTTATAGCAACATGGCATTACACATTGTGCCCACGTGCAGGTCAGGAGCAGTGGTTTTAGATTTGGTCTGTGGTGGGTTGAACTTAGGGCAGTGGCGCCTCCAGTTTCAGAATGCCAACCCTAGTGTCTCCTAAATGTCGGCTCATCCCTCCGTTCTGTATCTTGCATGTCCCTTGATGCTGTTCAACTGTTCTGGGCATGGCCCTCCCAATTCTGTCATTGTTTGTGTTGAATTTTATTCTCCTTAAAATAAAATCCACCTTATAAAATTCTTATGAGTCCTTATGATCTTCTATCATCATTTTTCTTTTCATTTATTTCAAAAGTAGCATGAGTTTGCAAGAGGTGTGATTTCATAAAATGGAAGCGAGAAGCCCACCCCCAAAGACTCATCCTGGACCCAGGGGTGCAGAGCTCTGGGCCCCTGCACCCAGCGCCCTGCACCGCAGAGAGCTCTTCACTGTCTAGAAAACACAGACTTAGGTAAGCATCTGGAACACAATTTTAGCAATGATATGTATCATCAATGATAAACACTCAAGTAGTCAGAAAAGAAAGCATTTCTGAGATCCAAAAATCATAAGGGAAGCAAGAGAAATTGTAGCAAATTTTAGTAGAACAAATAGGACTTGAGTTGGATGTGCAGAAATAGGTGAAAAGCAGAAAGGAGTATGGGAAAACATTCAAGTGCTGGAAGCCACAGAGGGTAGCAGGGAGGATTCTAGGTGAGCATAAAACCTTTTGGGAATAGAGGCTGAAAGGCCAGTGGGAAGGGTCTAGCTTCCTTAGCCCAAAATTGGGGAGTTGAGTTTTCAATGGGAGGTACTGGGAACAGGGTACATACCAGAAAGTTATAGGTTGACTGGGAACTTCAGCTCATTCTTGAGTGCTCAGGTCTACGAAGGTGCCTGGGTTGAAAATCTCCCAGAAACAAGGGAGCACCACATCCTTGCTACGGGAGTGAGACAGCTTGCATTCATTGGCATTGTAGGATCACAGGACCACGTCCTGAGATTTTTTTGTTCTTGTCTTGCTTGGGAAAAATTTTAGGCATTTAGCCCGGGCTCTGGACCTTTGGTCTTGAGTTGAAGGAAATGATCTGCCAACTGGTGTACTGGAGTTTGGGTTAAATCCCTGCTTCAGCCAAACCCTGCTTTGGGTGGGAGTTTAATTCCCAGCAGAAAAAGGTAACCTTCCAAAGCTAACTCTCTGACCAAACTGATTCTATGAAGCCAGGCTCACTGTGTTTGGTAGCTCGATTTGGAATTTTCACCTAGCACTTGCAGCTCTGCTCAATATAAAACTATAGTGATTAGAAAATATTTAGGATTGTAAGACGAAGGATTCTTATAAAATAAGACATCCCCAATAGACATAGGCATTCCTCATTCAGGAATACGATGCACTAGGAAACATATGATAGTGACTTCATTACTTGGTAAATCCGTGGGTGCAATCTTCATCACTGGAGCTTGGCTCTACTGAAATTAAACACCAGAAAGGCTGAGAAGAGACAGCCCCGCAGCTCCTCAGTGGCATGCTGAGCTCCAGCCTGCCCTTCCCTGGCTCCTCGGTGCTGCTGCATCTTCCTCTTTTCTTCTGCGGAGATAGTCTTCCAGAATCTCCTCCCTGACATCTGTCCCGGGTATTTATAGTTTCTTTATTTTTATTTGTCCTTTTCCCTTAATATCAATGAAGATGCTTTGAAAACACTAAAATTCAAGGAAGTGCACACGATGTCATTTAAAAAACATCTCAGGCCCCAGTTTCCTTCACCAGAAAAACTAAAGCTCTCATTGGAAGTTCGTGGGGTCCTCACTGTCTTGGAGGTCACTTATTACGAATGAACTGTAGTAAAAGGCTGCCATGATCTGCCATGAGTTTTGAATCATTAGTATTTATAGTTGTTATTTTAACTAATTGCTCCATTAGGTGCTAATTATCACATTGTAGATTTTTCCACTTTTTTCCTTACAAAACCATAAAATGAGATGCAGCCAAATCAATAAAACGATTTTTTAATGAAAATATTCAAGGCTCGTTTCCTTTTAAAATAGGTTATCAGTGAAATTAGCCACAGGACAGAAAAGGTAAAGCTAATGATACACTCTGTTTAGAGTAAGGAAAGCCGCCCTGGGCAGAGGAGAGGGTGTGAGGTCCCCATGACCCTGGGCAGGGGAGAGTAGTCTCCCCAGGACCAGTGGATCCTAGCTCTCTGAGCCCCTTCCTCTAAAGCAGGAAGCGCGGCTGAGGCTCCGCTGCTGTCGCTGCTTGGCTACTTGAATGTCTGGACTTTAATCATGAAAACATTATTTTAATGATAGCAGATAAGCCTGTTGTCTTTTCCCCAAGTCCCAAGGGAATTTTAGCATTCACTGCATCGCTGCCAAAGAAACAAGACTGAAAAGCTGATCAAAGAGAAAAGAAGCAAACGAGCCCCAGCACGTGCAAGCCCATTGTGTGCGGCTTCATTTCCTCTCTACTTCATTTGCTAAAACAAGGCTCTATGGGGATTTTGAAAAAGCAACAATAACAAGTCAAAAATGGCTTTCCCTCTGTCTTTCTGTTTCTCTGTTTCTATCTGACTGTCTTTCTGTCTCTCTCTGTCTCTTTGCCTTTTTGCCTCTGTCTGTGTCTGTCGCTCTCTGTCTGTGTTTCTGTCTGTCTCTGTGTCTTTCTTGTCTCTCTGTGTCTTTGTCTCTGTGTCTCTCTGTCTCTGCCTCTGACTCTCTCTGTTTTACTGTTTCTCTCTCTCCTTTTCTCTCCCACTTCTTTTCCCTCTCTCTCTGTTTCTTTCCCCTTGTTTTCTTAAGGCTTTCTCATACAAACAACATTACTATGTTTGGCTTATTTTGGTTTCGAGGCAGTTCTGCATAGGCTGGTCAAGAACCTCGGAGCTCAAGAAATTGTCCTGTCTCGCCTCCTCATTACCAGTGCCAGAGGAACTCACTGCCTGCCTTCTTTGTGGCACCAGTTTGTGAGATCTCCACAGAAGCGGTGTGGCAGGCAGAAGTCTAAGCTGATGTGTACACTTCACATGCTAGGGTACTCAGCCAACACCCAAGTGAGTATATGGGACAAGCCTGAGTCCTGTGGAGGACCAGGGTCAGTGCCCCTGGGTCATGGACAGTCTGTGCAGGAATGAAGGGAGAGGTGGGTGCCTAACAGCTGGTGTTGAGGCAGCAGCGCAGGTCAAGCATGATGGACCTCACCTATCTAGTGACTGGTCAGGGGGGATGCCCTTCCCTGACCCCAGGCCCCTCGTGACAGCCGCCAGGAAGGTCACTCTGCCCCCAAATCCTGGGCACGTGGAGCTTTCCTTGGTCCAGTGGAGTCTGAGCTCCTCATTCCCATCCACAGGAAAGGATGTGTGCTGCTTGAGCCTGCACATTGTTAGTAGTCAGTCAATGAACAAACCTGAAGATAAGCACCGGCAGCTGGGCAGAGAGACGCGGGTATACCTCACAAATATTGGGCACCTACAGAGGCATAAAGTTTCTTCAGAATTCTAGTGACACGAAGGGAAATCCTGGTAGGTCACAAAAAGTAAAACTAAAATGACAATCATCACTAAGTTTCTCTTCTCAACAGAGCCTGCTCTGCCAAACAGACCTTATTCCATCCTTAAATTAATGACAGAACACACGGACTATCTAAGAAATGCAAATATGCTGGGGACGGCATTCTGTTCTTTGAAAAAATCCCATGTACTGAAAATATCCTTCCCATATATTGGCCACAGGCTTGGCTCTGAAGGTAGGAGTAAGGGACTCAAATTTGATTCACTAATTTTTGAGATGGATTTAAGCAGCAGGCTTGCAGAATTTGGGGTCTTATATTAATACGTAGACTTTGAGGGGGCTGATTCCGATCACCTGAGGTTCTGCACGGGAGGAAGGCGGCACTCACTCCCATATCTACGACCTCCCGTGGCCTTGACTTGTGTGGGCGTTGGGCTGGGAGGAGGGAGCTGCTCAGAAAGCTTGCGTGTGCTTCCTGACCCCTATCGCCAGTATCTCCACCCTTGCTCTTCGCCAAAAGGCCCAGAAGTAGATACCAGGATCTTACAGTCTACCGAGTTCTTTTTTCTGCATTCCTCAAAACACTTATTTTATCAAAGTGATGTTCACAGTCGTATCTCCTTTATCATCTTAATAATTTTCCATTTCTGAAAGTTCTGAAAACTTTCAAGAAAGTTGTATTTTTTGCCATTTGCCACATTGTTTTTGCAGTGCAGACACTCTTTTTTTTTTTTTTTTTTTTTTTTTTTTTTTTTTTTTTTTTTTTTTTTTTTTTTTTTTTTTTTTTTTTTTTTTTTTTTTTTTTTTTTT
>PVKA01018608.1:0-31561 GCA_004027165.1 Ctenomys sociabilis | reverse complement strand
CAGACACTCATTTTATTGTACTCTTGTCTCTTCAGAACGCGTTGTCATCAGGCACGACGTCACCAGAGAGAGCAATTTCCTTTTCACATGGGAAATCGTCTCACCTGGAAAGTAATAACAGAAAGAATTGTCTGCTGCCAACCAGAGCTGGGGTGGGTCCTCCGGGCATGGTATTCACCCCTCACTTGCCACCCACACCTTAGATCCTCCTTCTGAAGTTAGGAGGACCCCAGCTGGCCTGCAGTGTGAGTTGGTTTGAGCCATTTCTGGCTCTCAGGCTGGGCGTTCCCAATGTCAGGGTCCGAGGGCCTCTGCCCTGAGCCCCTATTGTGCTTTTCCTGAGAAATGTCTCCTTACTTGTAGGATGTGGACACGCCTGAGACGGTCAAGTTAAGGGGACTGAAATCAGAAACCCAAGCACTAGACACAGCTCCGTTTCCTCAAGCAACCTGGAGTACAAACACAGCTCAAAGCAGAAATGGAGGTGGTGGCAGATTGCAGCAGATGGATTTTCCCGAAGGACCAAGGGCAGGAGCCCAGGGATGCTGCGCGCCTGCCCCGACTGGCGTTCATCTTCTCTCAGCTCCTGTGGAAGTGACATCTTCAAATCCCAAGCACACCTGAGATCGAGCAGTGCCCGTCTCTGTGGCCCAGCATATGTCCTTCATGCACTGACCTCCCCCTACATCCACGCGGTCACCAACGTCAGGACGTCCCATTTTCGCGTGGCTGACTGTGCTCTGTGGTGTGCACCACACCCTTCACAGCTGCCCCCTCAGCGCACTCAGGTTGTTTCTTGCACATCTGGCTGCTGCGGCAGCGTTGGCAGAAGCCCGGGAAGCCGATGCACTCGGAATACGCTTCCCTCCGGGAGGGGTGCCATATGGCTGAGTCCTGTTGGAGTTTCACTTATGCTTCTTAAACTCCATCCTATTTTCTTTTTTTAATTTATTAGTATTAGTTCTTATGTATTTGATACAGAGGGCCAGCCAGATAGCTCAGTGGATTAAAGTGCCTGCTTAGGCAGAGTGCAGCGGCTAGGGCTCGATCCCCAGACTGCCGTACCACCCTCCCACCCCCGCACCCTGGCCTGCTGAGAGGGTGATTGAGACTGGGTGTGTGGCTTGCTCCTGTAATCCCAGGGCTTGGGAGGCTGGACACAGGCAGATCACTACGAGTCTGCTCTGTGAAGTGAGACCGTGTAGAACCTGTATACCCTGCACTTTAAAAAAAAAAAAAAAAAAAAACATCAAAACTGTATGTGGTACAGGGTCTCACTATGCAGCTTCGACTTGTGGTGATCCTTCTGTGTCAGCTGCCCAACACTGGGATTACAGACACGCGCCACCATGCCTGGTCCTGGTGGCAGGCTCAGTTGCCTGGGGGTGGGCCCCGTGCAGCGATCCCACCAACCGAGTTCCTTGTGGTTGCCAGGCAGGTGATTAGACCACTGAGCTATCTCCGAGTCCCTCTCCATGCTGTTTTCGGTGACAGGTGCCCCTTCCCCGCACGGGAGGCAGGGCTTGCCTGTGCTCCTCTTCTGCACCCGAGCTTGCCCTCTTCTCTCTCGATGGTAGCAGCTGCTCTTAACTGAAATGTGATCCTCTCGTGGTGGTTTTCATTCACCCTTCTCTGATGTTGAGAACTCTTTTCACAGCTCAATCGACCATTTGCATTTCTCCTGAGAAATATTTGTAGTGAGGCCCTAGGAGAGAGAGAGAGAGAGAGAGAGAGAGAGAGAGAGAGAGAGAGAGAGAGAGAGAGAGAGAGAGAGAGAATAAAGAAAAAAACTTAAAAATAAAACTCAGATAATTAAAGAATCTCTCCTTTGTGACTAATAATGATTGGAACAGAAATTTACTTTCAGGCTTTGTGATTCCAAAATTGCCATTTTCCTGACGTACAGTATCCAGAGCGCGTCTGGAGATCGCTCACTCTTCCCAGTAGTGAAACCCACCCCTTGTGCACTGTGCCGCAAGACCCTTTCACGCCAACGTGAGCACACCGACTTGCAGGCTCAGCGGGATTTCAGCCCTGCACTCAAGGGAGTGCAGACGGGTCTCACCCGGCTTTTCCTCTGGGCTTCCTGACACCGGCTTCTGCAGGCTTCCACTAAGTCAACAGTTCTAGAGGCACAAGACTTTGGAGAATTTTGTTCTTTAATGTATTTCCTCGTAAATAGTTACATTGCTCTTTAATTTACTGTTCACCTGACACAGCGCCACAGGTGTATCCTGATTTTGTAAGATCAGACACTGTGGAATGTGAGGAGGAACACCTTGGACACTGGACACAATAAGAACATGGTTTGCCACCCCCACTGACTTCTGGCATGTGTGTGTGTGTGTGTGTGTGTGTGTGTGTGTGTGTGTGTGTGTGTGAAAATGAAGTAATAAATGTGGACTGTAATTAAAACAGAAGAGAAAACATCTGAGATGCCCATAAGAATCATTCCGCCTTTCTTTCTTTTCCCCTTTTAAAAATTATCAGGACCTTTTCTTTGTGAAGAAATAGTGAAGGCCTTTCAACTTCATGCATGCCAAATCTCCCTACTGTCCCCTTGTTGACTCCTAGTAGCTCATAGCAAGCCACACACGGCAAAGGAATGCTTTCTTTGCGCTCTGCTTGCTGGGTGTTTCCTGGAGGCAAGCTCTACAGTAGGAGTCTCATCTCCCTCCCTTGACACCTGAAAATTAGGGGCCCTTCCTGGTAGATTTATTGACAGATCTGAATGTTTTCCTCTGAGCATTTTTTTTTAATGTATTTAGTAAAGGTCTACAGGGTCTTGCTACAGATCTGACTCATAGTCCTCCTGTGTTCAGCCTCCCAAGTGCTGGAATTACAGGTGCATACCGTCACACCCAGGCTCAATTGCCTTCTCAGTGCTCCCAGGGTCAGGGCCAGCACAGCGGGCCCAGGGGGTCAAACACCAGCCCCTGTATCTCACTAAGCGGGCACTTTAATCCACTGAGATATCTGGCCACCCCATCCCTGAGCATTTTTTTCTGCACATAAAATGTCATTATATTATGATATGACTCTGGGTTTAGCTGCAGCTTCCCCTGAATCTAGAGGCAGGAGTCCAGAAGAGGGCACAAAGGGTTAAGTCTGTGTGCGAGTCAGCTCCCTGGGATGAGTATGATTATTGTGTACTGCAAAGTGGACTAAGAAACTTACAAGTCAAGATACAGCATTCTGAATACACACATGGATTCCCGAAAATGAACTTAACTACTACGGGTTGTGTATACACACCACTAAAATACCTCTTAAGAAATACAAACATCTTGCATAACTGTTTTACTACACAAGTACAGACTTTGTGACTTACAGATTTATTGAACTTTAATTGACATACAGAAACGGTCTGTATTCAGAACATGTAGTTCATCAATTCTGACACAGATAAGGCCGTCACTGTGAGGGAGAGAGGGACCAGACCCACGTGCCCCCCACATGACTCTCTGGGCCTCAGTTACCTCCCCGCTCCACCCCACACGGCCACCACCACCCCTCAGTACCTCCTCTTCTGCTCTCTGTCCCTACAGCTTCACTAGTGTTTTTTAGAAGCAAGTAAGCAAAAGCAGGCTCGTTTACCTCTTCTGCTTCCCCTTGGCACAGTTGATCCTCGTAGCTTGTGCGCACCACAGCTCACTGCCCTCCAGGATCCTGAGATGGGGACGCGGCTCGCTGTGGTCATTCGGTTCCATGGTGGCAGACCTGCGGGGCTGCTTCTGGGTTTCCAGCATTTTAACGAAGGCCACTATGAGCTTGTTTGTGCCTGCCCTTCTTCGGACAGATGTGCAGGGCATGAGCTTGAGTTGTTTTGTAGGTTAATGATTAATTTTTAAAGAAACTTTCCAACTATCTTCTAAAGTTGTTTATAACATTTCATACCGCCTGCAATTAGGCATGAAAGTTGCAATTCCTACTCATCTTAGTAATTCTGTTAAATTTGTTAATTTCAGCCATCCCTGTAGATGCACAGTGTCATCTAATTGCAGTGTTAGTTTGCATTTGCCTAATGAATAATGCTATTTTTATGCATGCTTATGTCATATGTTGAATATTTTTAGTAAAACTTCTGCTCAAATCTTTTGATAGATACTACTGTTTTTTATTATTACTAAATTTTAGACATTATATTATACATATGTTTTTAAATGTATGTGTGTCTTGCATACAAAATTTCCATCATGTAATTTATCTTCTGTTTTTTTTGTTTTTGTATTTTTTAGGGAGGGTCTACAGGGTGTTCATGGTGTCACTAGTAGACTGGACTCATAGTGATACACCCGCTTACAGCCTCACAAGGAGCAGGATCACAGGCATGTGCCGCCATGCCAGTCCCAATGGCTGTCTCAGCACACGCTGGGGTTGAGACTGGCACGGCAGGCCCAGGGAAATCTTCTTATTCATTTATCTGGTACAGGGTCTCACTGTGTAGCTCAGACTCATAGTGCTCCTCCTGTCCCAGCCTCCCCAGTGTTGGGATTACAGGCCTGCTCCACCATGCCCAGACTCGGCAGCTAGCACAGCATACAATGCCAGGGATTGAACCTGGGTCTTTGTGCTTGCCAGGCAGGGGATTAGACTGCTGAATTATCTCCACAGCCCACAATCTTCTGCTTTTTGAACCATACCTTTACAGGACAGAGGTTTTTAATTTTGGTGAATTCCACATGAAATATCAGTTCTTTCCTGTGCTGTGTTTTATGCATCAGGTCTAGGATAGCTTTGCCTGAGCTAGAATCACAGAGATTTTATTCTTCTTTAAAACTTCAACTCACTTTTCACTGAGTGGAACTGACAGACACGATCAAATGTATTTAAGCTTCACAGCATCTTGTTTTGTCAGATATTATATTCCTGAAGTTTTATAGTTTTTCATTTTACATTTGGTTTATGACCTATAAGAAGTTGGTTCTTCCATCCCACGCAAAGCCCATATCATATTTTCAACTGGGTATAAACATTTTTCATAACACTTATTGAAAAACTTAGAATGCCCATGACACTTTTATGGAATATCAGTTTTCACATATATGTGGCTTAATTTTAGACTGTCTTCTCAGTGTCTTTTATTTTGTGCTAAAGCTATGCTTGCATAATAATTACATAATCATATTTTTACTTTGAAATCAGGTAATATTAGCCCCCAAATTAGTCCTGCATTACTAGAATTTTTTCAGTTGTTCAGGGTCTTCTTCATTTCTGTGGGCACTTACAATCAGCCTGTCAATGTCTATACAACAAATTCTGCTGCGCAGTACCTTTTTGTACCTTTAGATAAGTCTTAGAAAATTGGCAGCTTAACAAACTTTACTGTCTGATTCTTGAGTACGGAGCTTCTCATTTGTGTCTTTTTATCTCAGCTTTCATTGTTGCTTTTAGAATTTACTACCCCAGACTTAGAATAGATTTGAAAAAAAATATGTTCAAGCTTTGCCTACTTTGAAAGTATTGCAAATAGTATTGAAAATTCCATAGCCAGTTATTAAACATTAACATATAAAATACTCTAGACTTTAATATGCTCATCTGTAGCCATGGAAACTTGTTCACTTCCCTCATTATTTACACTAACATTTTATACATTCCATAACTTTTCCTATATTAAGCATAATCATTTTGTGAATAGAGTTTCTCCTTTTGTAACAATGTGGCAAGAGAACAAAGGAAAATGTTAATATATTCACCTCGATGCCAATGTTTTTATTACTCACAGATAAATGTGTCTTGAAAGCCATTATTTTCATTATGCAGGCAAATTTTTGAAATTTATGACTATTTTAGATGCCAGTTAAAGCACCTTATCACTACCTAACATTGTAGGTAAATAATACAAGTACAACTTAAAGCCTGAAGGTAGAAGCCCAGAGCCAGCAGCACAGGTGCTCAAGGGCAGCTGCTGCTGGCCAGCATTTCAGGGTGCAGGGACCCCAGACTTTGTGCCACGCTGTGAGCTGTCCACAAGGTGACCATGTGCAGCTGCTGAGCTCTGAGTACCCTGCGATCCGCTTTTGCTCACCCTGTCTGTGACACAGAGACAAAGGCAGCAGTGAAAACCGTTCCCCTCCCACACCTCAGCTGGACACCGACCTTGGCTCCTCTCTCAGGGATTTTGCAGGGTGATACCCAAAAGGCTCTCCATAGACAACAGCATTCGACAAAGCCATTTCCTACTTTGAAGGACAACGACCCTCAGTGCAGCAGCGAGCATGACCTCTTCTGTTAGCTTGGACTAAAGTGCAGTTTCTCTTATTTAAATTCCAGTCACAGCACTTAGATACCGCCAAGCATAAAATAATCTTAAAAAGAAAAAGGAATTGAAGGCATTATAAATATGGCAGGCAAAGACTGGTTACTGTCCTCCTGAAAAGCAGAGAATAAGCTCCCTGCATGGTCCACAGACGAGGGCATTCACCCGAGGGCATGGGGTTCGGGCCACTGCTGGTGGTCACCTGGAGCCTCGCCTCTGAGCACTGTGCCCGTGCTCTGAACTGACCCTGCCCTCCTCCACTCATTGCCTTCCACTTCGTAAACACAGAGATGGATGAATTAATTTTTCACTGAGATCAGAAATTAGAAGAAAAATTGTGTGTCAGTGTACTTTGCATGCCTTTCATGTTCTGACATTTTCACTCTGGAATTTTCAAGGTTTTCTTAACATTGTATTTCTTAACATGCATTATGCTCATAGTGATGTGCTCATTATCAAGCAGTTGCTTTGTACATTTAAGAAGTCTCTACAGACAAACTCGAAGGGCCAGCTGTGCAGGGTTTCCTCTTTCCGGGTGTGGTCTTCCCAGGCAGTCCACATGCGCATCCTTGGAGGTACAGCCCGGGCCTGGTCTTCCCAGGCAGTCCACGTGTGTGTCCTTAGAGGCACAGCCCGGGCCTGGTCTTCCCAGGCAGTCCACATGCGCATCCTTGGAGGCACAGCCCGGGCCTGGTCTTCCCAGGCAGTCCACGTGTGTGTCCTTAGAGGCACAGCCCGGGCCTGGTCTTCCCAGGCAGTCCACGTGTGTGTCCTTAGAGGCACCACCCCTCAGCGTACTGAGCACCAGCACACTCCATTCAATTGTGTCTGAGGCACAGAGTGAACTTCAGCTTTCCTTTTCTCCAAAGAAAATGAATTCGAGCTGTTCTAACTTGTCATAATTTTCACAAGCATGGTTGTAAGTCTCTCTGAACAAACGCAGATTCCCACCTTAGTGATATGCTCTCACCATTTTTAAAATCTCTTAGCTGGCATAACAGAAAACACTAGAGTCATAAATTTTAATTAATCACCTTGCTCATTCAAGTACAGCTTTCCTGAACAAGTGTTAGAGTTTATGATGGCAACAGCCACCTCTGAATGCATAGCCATTTGTTTATTTATTTATTTGGTACAAGGTCTCCCTATGCAGGTCAGACTTGGAGTGATCCCCCTGTCTCAGCCTCCCTAGCACTGGGATTGCAGACGTGCACCACCACAGCCAGTTTCAGTGACTCACACAGCACTCTCTGGGCTCCGGGCAGGCACAGTGTGGGTACCTGTAAATGAAACTTGGTCCTTGTGCTTGGTGGGCAGGCGCTTAGGCTGTTGACCTACCTCCCAGCCCTGTACCCTTCACTTTAAATCAGTGTCTTGGTGGGGGCAAGCTCATCTACAATGCTGCAGACCTGGTTAAACCCAGGAGCCACGCATGTTCTTATTTAACTTTACTCTTAAAATTCCCTAGCTCTGGAGGCTCCCTCAGAGGCTAGCTCTTCCACAATTCCATGGCAGGTAGTGTTGACACAGCTCAGTCCATGGAGCCTGACAGCTATCACTCATGCAAACTGCTGTCTCTGGGGGTTCTTAATGAGATTTCTATCACAAGGAATAAATGTCAAATACACTAAACTTAAGTTCACACCACTTATTATCCATAAGATTATGAGCAATTCTAAATGCTCTATGCAGTGTAAGCTTTGTGCGTCTTTAAAATAGCATCGCAATATCTGTATGTTTAGGGTGTTCTGAGATGCATATAGAATATATAAGGGGAAATTCTTAGTGTATTCTTAAGTCTCTTTTTTTTTGATATGGCCTTTTCCCTCATTCCATCTTTCTTATTTTTTCTATTAAAGAATGACTTTTGCAGAAGAGAAAAATTTAACGATAGATACTATATATTTGATTTACCTAGAGTTTGTTTAACATATAAACTATGCAAATTTCTAACATAAACAAGTATAGGGAATGTTAAAAACACAAGACATCTATTGACTGATTTTTCTTTCAGGTTACCTTTTGAAATTTAAATGCAGCACATTATGGAAAGGCAAAATTTTAAAGAAGTTTGATTAATAAAGACAGATCAGGTTTACATTTTGTTAATAAGACAAAAAATTCCAAATCCTGGGTTCTTGTTGCTATACCTGTCCTGCCCTCCAAACCCACAGATGACACCCGTGCCTACGGTGAGTGGGGGGAAAGTCCGCCGTGTGGCTGCTGCAGAGGAAGCCACTGAGTGTGTGATGAGATGAACACTCTGGGTGACTGCGCAGACCACCCTTCTGAGCAGCGCCTGCTGGGCTGTCCAGGTTGGAAGGTCCCAAGGCAGAGGAGGGCTTCTTCTAGCCAGGACATCATAACGCGTGGAAATCCTGCAGAGAAGTTTCCATCCTTGCAGTATCTTGGTTTTCCTCCTTTGCTGATGCTTGAGTTCACAGAACAATAGAATCTGGTCACTCATAGAGCCCAGCCGCCACTGGCCCAATACCAAAGCCTGGGAAGCTTGGTCTGTAGCTGCAGGTGGCAACATGGGCCCCATGCAGCCTACTGGTGCCCACCACATCCAGCAGAGAGGCACAGCTCCTGCTCCATGTGGCCTTCAGTCTGCTAGTGGCGGGCATGCTAGAGACGGCAGTGGCTCAGGAGGAAAGTGAACCACGCGGAAGTGAGCCGGGGGTACCCAAGGTGGCGGCAGCCTAACCATGTTGTTTCCCCTTCCTCACGGGCCTCTTGCTTCATTGCAAAAGTGAGTGGAGTACAGCACAGAGTCTGTAGAACACTTCCAGGGCCTGTGTCCTGGGAGTGGGCGTGCACAGAGCCTGTGGCCATTCTAGAACCAGCCCAGCCCACTTCGTAGTGGTCGTGGCGCGCACAGATGCTAGACTGCTCCACCTCATGGTGGTGGCCGGGAGAGCCTCTGCCACTCTGCAGTTGCTTTATCAATTAAGAACAGCACAGCAATAAATTAGTAATAAATCAATAATAGCACAAAGTACCCTTATTTCTCAGTGCAGTATTTTTCATTGATGCTCCTCATAAGTCACCTGGGTAGCACCTTCCAGTGATTGTGGGTGACTGTGAACAAGTGGGATTACATAAGGAACAGGCATCCATGGAATGGGGGGATGTGGGGTGTGAGGAGCCAGCCCTGCCACCAAGCAAGAGCCTGCTTCTACCTGTACCTTGGAGCAATGGGCTGTGTTCACCTCTGCAGGGTCACAGATCTCTAAGATGGGATTTGTGACTTCAGGACAGAAATACGAGCAGACTTTTACCCAGTGGCAGGAAAGCCAACTTAGCCGGTCTGCTCGGCCTCACTGAGCCCTGGGCCTGTGCTCCTTGAGCACATGGCGACCGCCTTGAAAAGTAGCCAGGTGGTTGGGCTTGGTATTGGAAATGGGAGAGACTCTGAGTGCTAGGATTAGTCAGGAAGAAGAAGCTGCTCCCACCCCCTTGATCACTCAGGGACAACTTCCTTCCTTCCTTCCTTCCTTCTTTCCTTCCTTCCTTCCTTCCTTCCTTCCTTCCTTCCTTCCTTCCTTCCTTCCTTATTTATTTGCCATTTGTATTTCTTCATCTAAGAAGTGTGTATTCATCTTCTCTCTCTGTCACTTTCTCATCAAAACCAACTTTGTTAATTAAAAATTAACATAAAGCAAAACAGATTTTGTTGGTACAGTCCCATGACTTTTATAATTCACATGTATAATTCTCAACCAATGCCACAAATATGACCCATAAAGCTTCCTCCAATCTAAAAGTCTCCATGTTACCCCTTTGTGCTCATATCTTTCTCTTTCACAAGATCCAAGGAGCACCTTTTTGGCTCTGCATGGGTGTGTCTTCACCTCTTCACAAGTGTCCTCAAGCCACGTTTCCCAGTAGGCGTCACCAGGGATGAGCTCCTGCAGTTTGGACTCTGTAATATCAGATTGATCTCAGCTGTGGGTGCTGACAGGTAATACTTTTTGTTGCTGTATAAAATTGTGTTCAATGTGGGCATTTTATTTAATTATTCACCTTTTCAGAGGCATTTAGATTATTTATATTTGCAAAAGACTGAGAAAAGAGCTACTAAAATCATCATGTACATATTTAAAATTGAAATATATTTTTATTCTTTAGGGTGAGCAACCATAGGTAAGATGATCACATGAAGTGTGCATTTACATTTATAAGAAAATGAAAACTGCTTTATGGACTAGCTGTAGCACTTGCAAATGGCAAGATGTGAATGTATCAGTTGCTATTCAACACTAGTATTTTCCTTTCCAGGATAAATATTACTATGCTTTATTTTGGACATCTAATAAGGTGTGCACAGACATTTCATAATGATCTGAATTTATATTTTGCAAAAGCTAAATGAGCAAATACATATTTGCTATAAGATAGAAATACCCTCTTGGATGAAGTATTTTGCTCATCCTTGAGTTCAATATTTAGATTCGTTGTTCATTATTCTTGAGATTTAAGAGATTTATACATCTTACACACAAGTCCATTTTTATACGCAAGATTAGAAAATATTCTCTGTCACTCTAAATTGTCACTTAGTATGTTTCTCGATGTTTTCCATAGAACCAGTTATAATTCTTATTTCTATATCATTATCATTCCCACTACTATTATTATTGATGCTTTCATATTTTTAAGACCCTTGATTCATATAAAGAAAATATTTTCCAAAGTTTACATCATGGAAAGCTTCATAATTTCTTTTGAATGTTTCCTAACTTTGTTTTATTTTTAAGTCTGTGATTTTCCATGAGTGAACATGTGCAGAAAATATAAAGTTTTCTCTCTGCCTGCTTGAGGGGTTTATGAAATCTAGTAGCACTGACACCATTTTGGAAGGGGATTTCTTCCTCCTTGGACTCACTCTGAGTTTCTGTAAAATACTGTTTGACCATATCTATAGGAGTCAGGTTTAGACTTACTACTCTGTTTTTTGGTTGGTTGTGTCTCTGCTTTTCTAATGATATTTATTCATAAATTTTATCATGAATTTTGTCTTAAAACAGGGTAGTGTTACTCTTGCAGAACTACTTTTCTTTTTCAAAATAACTTTAGCTTGAATTCATTGGCTTTTAAATATAATTATAGAATGATCTATCTTTACGCTTTCCTTTAAATTGGGCAAAAGCTAGTTAGGATATTTTCAAACTTTGTGGGTTGTCTTTTCACTCTGTTGACAATTTCTTTTGATGTGCAGAAGCTCCTCAAGAAGAGTTGATCCCAGTTGTTGATTCTTTCAAGTGCTTCCCATGCGAATATATGTTTGTTCATGAAATCTTTACCTACCCCTGTGTCTTCAAGAGTTCCTCCTACTTTCTCTTCCAGGAGATTGAGTGTTTCTGTTTTAATGTTTAGAATTTTAATCCACTTTGACTTTAACATAATGCACGGCGATAGAGCTAGGTCAAGTTTTATTTTTTGGCATGTAGAAAGCCATTTTTTCCAGCACCATTTGTTAAAGAGGCTATCTTTCTTCCAGTGAGTATATTGGCCCCTTTGTTGAAGATCACATGGCTGAGTGTGTTTGGAGATGCTTCTGCACCTTCTGATCTATTCCATTGATGCTCAGGTCTATTTTGTTGCCAATACCATGTTGATTTTATAACAGTGGCTTTGTAGTATAATTTCAACTCAGGAATTGTGATGTCTCCTGCCTTGTCTTTATTGGCCAAGATTGTCTTTGCTATTCTAGGTTGTTTATGGTTCCAAATAAATTTTAGGAATGATTTCTCTAGGTCTTGGAGGTATGTTGGTAGCAGTTTGATAGGGATTGCATTAAGTCTGTACAGCAATTTTTGGAGTGTGGCCATCTTCACAATATTGGTTCTTCTTATCCAGGAGCATGGAATATCTTTCCATTTTCTGGAATCCTCTATCATCTCTTTTCTTTGGGTGTTGTAATTTTAAATGAAAAAAATCTTTGGCTTCCTTGATTAAGTGAATCCCAGGTATTTCATTTTCCGTGGTGCTATTGTGAAAGGTATTGTTTCCATTGATTCCCTTTCAGTGTGCTTGTTATCTGTGTAGAGGAATGCTACTGACTTTTGAGTATTGATTTGTATCCTGCTATGCTACTGAATTTCCATATCAGTTCTAATAGTTTCTTGGTGGATACTTTTCTTCCAAGTAAAGTATCATGTCATCTGCAAATAATGATAATTTAAATTCTTCTTTACCTATTCTTATTTCCTTTATTTCTCCCTCTTTTCTAATGGCTGCTGCTAAAGATTCTAAGACTATATTGAATAGGAGGTGTGAGAGAGGACATCCTTGTCTTGTACCTGATGTAAGAGTAAAATATTTCAGTTTTTCCCCATTTAGGATTATATGAGCTTTTGGGTTGTCATAGATGGCTTTTATCAAGTCAGACAAAGGTCTGTTGTCTAGAATATATAAATAGCTAAGATATAATAGGGCCCTCAAATTTAAAGACCCAATTCAGAAATGGGCATCTGAGATGAATATGTACTTCACAGAGGCTGAAATTAAAGAAGTGAATAAATATACAAAAAAATGCTCCATATCGCTAGCCATTTGTGAAATGCAAATAAAAACAATACTGATATAGCATCTCACTCCAGAAAGAATGGCTATCATAAGGAAATCAACCAACAACAAATGTTAGAGAGGTTGCGGGGAAAAGAGAACACTTCTCCACTGCTGGTGGGAATGTAGACTGGTGCAACCATTGTGGAGGTCAGTGTGGAGACTCCTCAAAAGAGTGGGACTGAAAATCCCATTCAAGCCAGCTATCCCCTTACTCCAAATTTTCCCAGAGAGAATGAAAACCTTATATTATAGTGATATATGTGTACCTATGTTTATAGCAGCACAGTTTGTGATAGCAAAACCTTGGAAACAACCAAGATGCCCATCACATGAGGAATGGTTGAAAAAGATGTGGGATTTCTATATAATGGACTATTACTCAGCTACTAAGAATGATAAGCTTGAAGCATTTATATTGAAGTGGATGTCACTTGAACATATACTCATAAGTGAAATAAACCAGACACACATATGTAAATATTGTATAGTCTCCCTAATATAAGAAGCGAAAAGAAGAAATACAAATAGAAGCGTACAACAACAACTAAAAACAATTGAATCAGATAAGGCAAAGTGAATGGCACATGCTGCAGGGTACTAATCAGCTTTTCTTCTGGATGGCTAACAACCTAAGTTCACAGATCAAAACTGGAGAAATAGAAGAGCCACAAGGCCAGCCAACATTTTGTCCCTAGCCTTTCAAGGTCAGCGAAGACTCAGGACATAAGAGAACCTGTACTGCAACATCATGAAACTCAGTTGAGCCCCCAACTTTCTGAACAAAGAGATTATGGAGCCACAGAGGAAAGAGACCGAAGTTCTGTAGTGTGCCTGGGGAGAGTCACATGGACAGAAAACTTTCTCTCAGGCTCTCACAGAGAGCAAACTGGTCAAGCATTGGCCGTGACTCATCCACATGGATGACACAGACAAAGGATCTACAGAATAAGGTACAGGACTACAAGATAAACTCTGAGGGGACTTCACTGACCACATAAGAAATATAAAGTTCATGTGTTGGTATATAAGTCTTGCTCTATCTAGGTCTTAACCATCCAGCAGAAAAGTATAAAACTGAGGTATAAATGCGGGGCCATAATAATAAGTTGAGCTGTAAATGGCTACTGTTGACAACTTCTTCAAATAACTCACTATTGTTATGGAATGCTGGACTGTGTTGGATTGTGTCATTGAGTTCAGGCACCTGAATTGGTTGAATGACAATGGAGTGCCCATCTTTGACAGGTGTAGACAAAGGAAGGGGTATAGAAAGAAATAATCATGATGTGTATGTATGGACAGCACAGTTGGGGTAGATACACCGTGCTTCTACATAATTCTATGAGAGGCAAGATTTGCACTAATGGTGGTTGCACAGGATATTATGTCGGCTTCTAGTACTATGGACAACTACTAGGAAAATAACAAGGTAAAAAGTAGTAATTATTGAATCTTTGATATAATTCAGGTATAAAAAATAAGATACGTTAACAGCTACACTCTCTTAATTTACTGATAAGAGACATCTGCTGTAATAATGTCTGTAAGTATAATATCATGTATGCACCTTGTACAATACCAAAACATTATGAAAACAGTTTGCAATGTATTAATTTATTGAATCTGTCTTGTTTAGGTGTCTTAAAGCTGTCTCATTGATATTTGTACTTCAATAAAATAAAAAATAAATATAATAAAAATAAATAAATAAATAAATTGGGCAAAAATTAGGATAGATCTTGTACCCAAGAGGATCTATTAATGACTAATGAAGAGATGGGAGTTTCAGAATGTCGTGAGTCACTTGAGATGCTTGAGTGACACAAGCAGGGCATGGGCAGTGACAGACCGAGCACAACGAGGCCAACTAGGGTATAAGCAAGCACCGCACTGAGTGGCAAGGTGAAATTGCCAAGACACTGTGGAAGCACTTGGCCTCTTTCTTAAAAGTGACACTGTCCAAACAACCCTGCCTTCCTCTCCCTAGGATTGCACAGGAGGGAAGTGTGGAAGGGGAATCAGGAGATGCAAACAGTGGGGAGGGAGGCAGGCGCAGAGCTCAGAAGAGAGAGCTGAAGGCTACGCAAGATGCTCAGGGAAATGCGAAGTGGGCCAATGTGGGCAGGTGCCGTGGGATGGGAGAGAAGGAGACAAAGTCCACATGGCCAGTTGTCCCACTGTAAGTGTGGGCATGCAGAGAGAAAAGTCAAAGAAAACAATATGCCTATCTGCACAGACTTGTATCGACATTGATAAGAGCACAGGCACTTGCCAGTAACACACAAACACTCCAGATGTCGCCGATGGCTAAATAGGTTGACAACATATGACCTGAGAGAACCCCGAGGTAGAACAGTGTTAGCAGCATTTTCCTATTTTCATTACTGTAGGTTTGGAAACATAACAGGCACGTGCATTCTGGAGAATTAGGACTTGCATGAGAGCTCCCCCCTTGCTTTCCCCTCCCCCGAGCCCCTCCCTGTCTCCACAGGGTCTGTTAACAATGTGTGCTGTCAGATGCTCTACTCTGGCTAAATGAGCCCAGGAAAATGTTATTCTGAGTGAAAGAATTCCAGGTACAAATGCTTTTGTGTTTTACAATCCCATTCATGCAAAAAGTCAAGAGAACAAAATGGGAAGCATCAGAAATGAGATTAGCAGCTGTCTGGGGCTGGAGGAAGAATGTAGATGGTGGTAGGAAGGATCTCAGCAGGATCTGCTGAGGTGTGCCAGAAGGATTTCACCCAGAAGCACTGGGCTGAGCCTCTCAAGTGGTGAAGTGAAGCTTTTGACCTAGAAACTGTCCTCCTGTGTTCTATTTTGTGCATTTTTTATTGTACAGTTTGGTGGTGTTGCTGATGTTGAGAATATGTTAGCTGCTGCTCCTTTTGTTCACCTTTGTGGGGTGCCCCTCCTCCCTAGTCAAGGTGGCTCTGCTCCTTCTCTCCACAGCAGGGCAACAACAGTTTCCCCACGTTCACTCCCTTCTTCACCCACAAAGTCTGAAGCTATGCTCAGGATAGAGCCTTCCTCCAGGCCCTGCACTGTGGGTCCTGAGTGACAGCTGGGGCATATGTTGTTTTCCCCAGCCCCCAGCATGCCAGCTGTGTGAGTGTCCTTAGAGAGAAAGGGGGGAAGTGCTGCTGGGAGGCACAATGAGCCCAGCACAGGTGAGGATGACCGCCTTGCCTGGGGAGGCAGTGGGCTAGGCTGCTGCCAGCTCTGGCTTGTGTAGTTAGTGTGCCTAAGGTCTCAGAGCTGTGAACTGAGTCAGCAAGTAAATGAACACCCAGAGCTGGAGAATCACAGTAGAGACAGCGGCTAAGCCAGATGCAAAGGCCTCCATGGCCCCAGCGCTGTGGGAGGTGGAGGCAGGAGGACAGAGTCTGAGCCCAGCCTGGAGGCCTGACACCCACGGAGAGCTGTCTAGACAGAAGCACTGGAAAGAGGCTGGGAATGCAGTTGAGGGCACAGGCCCTGGGGCACACACCAAGCGGGAGAGTGTGGAGAAGGGAGCAGGGGCCAACAGCCTTCGAAACATGTGCTTATTGTAGAGCAGTCAAATCAAGCTAATGACTGCCTCATGAAGCACTTCCCTGCGATCGGCGAACCTACACGACTATCATGACCATTCTGTAGGTCACCTCTCTCAGACTTACTCCCCCTGGATAATTGAAATTTATGTCATTTTACTAACACCTCCTCAGCCTCAGCCCTCTGCCTCAGCCAGCAGAGTCTACTGCACTCTGGCCAAGGGTAAAATTGGCTCTGCACATTGCGTGTGAGTGGCATCCTTGAGGCGTGTCTGCTGGTGTATGACCCATTGCACTGTTCACACTGTCCTCCCAGTTCATTCAAAGTGCTGGTAAGGACAGTATTTCCATCTCTTCTACAGCAGAATGCTGTTCTATGCTGGATATAGACTACATTTTATTTATGGATTTATACATCAGTGGGCAGTTAACTAGATGAATAATTAGGTTAATTAACTAAGATGCTGGTATTGTGAATAGCACTGTACTTAAAGCATCCTGGTCCCATCTCCCTTGGATATGTGCTTAGGGGTCAGGCTGATGGACCTGGTAATTTGATAACCAATATTTTGAGTAAACCCTCTGCTGCATGCTAATGGTTTAACAGTTAAACTGTTTCCAATGATGTGCACTTGGCTTTTTGATAGCAGCTACCAATGTGATCTGATGTTTCATTCTGCTTTTTTTTTTTTCTTTTCTTTTTTTTGCATTTTAGGGAAGGGTCTACAGGGTGTTCAGGGTCTCACTACTACATTGGACTCATAGTGATCCTCCTGTTTACAGCCTCCCAAGAGCTGGGATTATAGATGCGTGCCACGACACCCAGTCTCAATTGCCATCTCAGTGCACCCTGGGGGCAGGGCTGGCACAGCAGGGCCCAAGGATTGAACCCAGGTCCATGTGCCTGATTACAGTGCTTTAATCTGCTGAGCTATTTGGCTGGCCCTTCATTCTGGTCTCAATCTACATTTTCCTGGAAATTCCTATTGCTGAGTGCTTTTTCTTCACCTTATTGGCCATTTGCATTTTGTCTATACAGAAATGGCTATTTGGATCCCATTTTTGCTTTTAAATGGAATTATTTGTTGTGCCACTATTGAGTGCTTAAATTTGACAGATATTTGGAATATTATTCCCTTGATAAGTAGATGCAAATAGTTTCTGTAATTTTATATCCATGGATTTGCATACTGCCCGTAGTTTCCATTGCCGTTCAGATTTTCAGTATGATTTCCACTTCCATTTTCCCCCTTTTGCTTTTATTACCAGTGCTTTTGGTTTTATATAAAAAACATATCAAAACCCACCACATGGAGCTATTCTCTTATGTCTCCTTCGAACTGTTTGCACTTGCAGTTCAAGTCTTGATGTGCCGTAGGCAGGGCTTCGTCCCTGGTGTGAGCCTTGGTGCAGCTGTGTTCCTGGTGTGACTTACCCTGCACTCACTGACACCGTTGTCTTCTCTGCCCTGAGTCTTGGCCTCAGCAGAGGGCATGGCTGGAAACCACAGGTCAGCTTTGGACTCATCCCTGTCAAATTGGTCTCCTTGTCCGTCTCTATGTGACTTGTCCTTGCTTTATTTGTCATTATCACTTGACTTTTAGAAACTAATTTGCGAAGAAATGAAGGATTTCAGTATATTTTCAAAAGGTTTATTTTTGGCTCTCTGGCCACAAATTCATTTTCAATGTGTCATTTGGTGTTTTTTTTTTTTCTTAAAAATATCAAATAAATCCCAAATTTCATCTCTGTCTGAAATTCATGTATCCCGTAAACTCCTGTGAACTCATTTGGGTATCAGTGAACTCTCCACAGGACTCGGATCTACATCTCTTCTCGTCTGACTCACTGGCCAGCCCAACAGGCTCGACCCCACCAAAACCTCCTGCTGGCCTGAGAACTGACACATGCACACACGTTGCCTAAGAACAAATTAGAGGGTGGGGTGGGCTTGGATTCAAAGCAGTATAAGGAAACTTCTTTGATACAATTCATACTTCAGAGAACTCATGGACATGGAAAACTGGTGTGCACTTGCAGCTCTTCTTGCGAAAGCAAAGCAAAGCAAAGCAAAATCAACAGCAGCAACAGTGAGGAAAAGCCATAAAATAAACTAAAAATGAGGAAAGCATCCAGATAGTGAGACAATTCTTTAAGAGATTCAGGAAATAAAGAATTGATGAAAAGCTTGGCTAGTAGCATAAGTAACAAACAAAAGTGAAAATTGCATTTGATTCTTTTAACTTCTGATAAAGCTAGCAAGAACCAAAAAAAAAAAAAATGCTTTTTGAAATGTCATGTAATAATGAACAAAACATTGTTTCCATTCAAGGTTTTATTTCAATTCAAGTTTTGATTGACATGACTGCATCTACAATGGCTGGAGAAATGGCTCAGTAGAATAAGTGCTTGCCTGGCAAGCACAAGGGCCTGAGTTCAATCCCTGGTTCTGGAAACAAAAAAATTCTCTACAAGTTGGAAGCAAACCAAATGCCCATCAACTGAGGAATGGATACAAAAGGGGCATGATATTTTTATACAATGGAGCACTAGCTGTAAAGAAAGATAAAATTGTGACTTTTATCGGTAAACAAGCAGCTAGAGGCCATGCTCAGCAGTGAAATAAATTTGCCCCACATGTGTGAGTGCCCTACCGCCTTCCCAGTATAAGAACCTGAAAGAATAAATAAAATTCCACAGGCGCAATGCATATTATGAAAGGGAAGGAAACTGCTCACAGGAAAGAACACCTGGGCCATGGGGAAGCACCGACAAAAGAAGGAAAGGAAGAGTCCTCGCTTGCTCACCTGCACACACGCATGTGCACACACACTCGGAGACAGCTAAAAGAACTGCACTACTAATTTCTATGTGTTTACTGAAACAGTTAAAGCTTAATATTTTTTGAACAATTTTGCATGCTCATGTCTGGTAATATGAATAACTACCTTGAAGACAACAGTGTGAAGTATAATAACCATTGTTAAATTCCTTGGTTCTTGAAATTCTGTATAATTTGTATATTTTTTTATTATTGTTTTATTCTCTTTGAAAACCATAAGAGCTGGCGAGACAGCCCAGCAGTCTAACGTGCCTGCTTAGGCAAGCTTAGCCAGGCTCAGGGGACCAGCGTGTGGTCCCCGGCACCACATGCTACTCCAGCTTGGCCCTCAGGATAGGACCAAGCTGGTTAAACAATAAATAAATAAAAGCCAAAACTAAAATAAAAATGGCCTGCCTGATAGCTCAGAGGACCAAAATGCCTGCTTAGGCAGAGCGTGGAGGCTGTGTATTCGATCCCCAGCCTGCCCTGCCAACCCACCCCAAGGTATGCTGAGATGGTGATCTTTTTATTTTTTGGTGGAACCGAGGTTTGAACTCAGGTCCTTGTGCTTACCAACGAAGTGCTTATTCCAGTGAGCCATCTCCCTGGCCCCTGAGAAGGTGATTGTGCCTGGCATGGTGCAGCGCTCTTGTAATCCCAGCACTTGGGAGGCTGAAAACTGGAGAATCACTGTGAAGCTGATCTACATAGGGAGACTCTGTACACCCTGTAGACCCTGTCCTAAATACAGAAAAAATAAAACAGGAAGGAAATAAAATAAAATACTAAAATTATAAAGGGAGAAAAATTTTTAAAAGAAAATTTTGGACAGTGTTATTTCTTCACCAAATCACACAGAGTAACCAACACTCAGACACCATGCTTGAAGGCTAACTTAGGATTTTGAATATGTTATCATTTTTATTTTTTCATTAATTTTATTGAGAAAGAAATAGCAATGAAACAGTTCCAATACATGTTAGTAGGACAGTTACAATGATCAATGCATTGTATACTGTTGTCTTCATAGTAGTTATTCATAATACAAGATGCAGACATGATATCTTGTCTAAACACTATATTTTTAACACAATATATGGGTTACTTTTTGTTCACTTCTGTTTTTTGTTACTGCTCTACCAATATCTTGTGTTTTTAGAGGTGCAATTATGGTATTTTGTACATGTAATTGAAATCCATCATTATTTGTCATTAAATATGGAAATTTTTCTAAACATAGATCCACTGGCCTCTTTTAAAAAACTCTAATGCACATTATGGAATTATGTGCATTAATGTTCTTATTTAAAGTATATCTTGACATATTTTTTCATTCTCGGAATTGTTTTACCTTTGGTCATGAATTATTTCCAATTATGTGAAAAATGAAATAAAACTGACACTGAGTCATCCAGATGAGGCAATAGCGAGGTACGTCATCAGTGTGGGACCACCTTCCGGTCTTAACTGAGTCATCTAAACTTTTTTAGCATCTCTCAGGACGTAACAAGATGAATCCCAAAACCTGACCTCCTCCTGTCGCTTAAAGCACTAGTCAGTGAGCACTTTCCAAAACAAATCACACCAGTATTGCAAGGAGAATGATCTCAGCTATTACATGCATCAATCAGAGTGGAAAGCTGAGCCTCTCTATGTAGTAGGGGATGAAGATATTCCAGCCAAAGTCCCTAAGTTTCAGAACCAAAGAAAAAGCAATGTACTTCTAAGACTGAGAAAGAACTGTGGACTTGTCATTCAGCAATTCAACAAGAAAGTCTTTTTGCATAATATTTAGATGCAAAATCACTAGTTGTAACACATATCCACACTACAGATGCAGTCTATATGAACTTGGCATTAGGTATTTGGCTGTACCTAAAAGGATGATTTTAGGTACAGCCCCTAGGGTGCAATTCTTGAAAATTAATTAACAAGCTGGAATCCAGTGAAATTTAAAACCTCAGCTGTATGAGAGACATGGCCACAGAAATGAAAGACACGAGAGAGAGTGGAAGAAAATGATTGCAAACTGTATGCCTTATAAAGATTTATTTTCCACTATCTACACATTCTCAGGATACAACAGAATCTAAAAGCCCAAGGAAAGGGTAGAACAAATCCTTAATTAACATTGCATCAAAGAAAATACCAGATATCAAATAAGCACATGATATCATCCTTTTTTGTGTGATGGAACCAGGAATTGAACTCAGGCCCTTGTGCTTGCCAGGGAAGCACTTATTCCACTGAGTCATCTCCCCGGCCCCATGATATCATCCTTCACAATACATTTTAGCAGGAAAGTGAAAATTATAACAACAGTGAGAAATTATTACCTTTCCACTAGAATGGCCAAAAGCCAAAATAATGAGACCAACAAATATTGGAGAGGTACGGACCGACAAGACACAGGCTTGCTGCTGGTGGGAGTGCACATCTGTATAACACTTCGAAAGATGTTTTGATAATTTTTTTAGGAAAAAACTAAACATCAATTCTTGATGTAATCCAAGAAGAATGCTTCTTGGTATCTATTCAAAGCAGTTGCAAATGTGTGTAAGTGTGTGGACACATAAAGTCTTCCTCACGAAGTTTTGTAGAAGACTTTCTCAGAATGGGTGAAACTTGGAAGCATACAAGAAGTTCTTCAGTGAGTACGTGGATCAACTGTGGAATATCTCACCATGGGACATCTCAGAGCTACGAGGAAATACACCGGAAAAGACAGAGGTAAACGTATGTGTACTGCTAGAGAAAAGCTGTGTACAAAGGCAGCATTGATTCCCACTAAAGAGTATTCTAGAATGGAAGCAGGAAAAGGATCAGAGCTTGTCAGGGGCCATGGGTGGTGCTGGGGTGAGCAGGGAAGTAGGAGGGAATTTCAGGGCGGGAGAGTGTGATGATAGGATGAGCCCACGTTGGTGCACACACAGGGCCTCCTGGAGCCTTGCTCTGGCAGCACCGTGGCCCTGTGGCCTCCTCTGTGCGTCGGAGGTGCCACCATGGTAGAGGATGCCCGCAGCACAGGAGTCCACATTCGCGCCAGCCAGGGGTTACACAGGGAATCTCGGTACCCTCCCGCAATCTTTTTCTTTTTCGCTCTGAATTTTAAGCTATAATAAATTCTTACAATTAAAAGAAAGTTGATTGGAAGGAAATGTATTATGTAGCAATGATCTACAATGCTAATTGTTCATTTGGCTTGATATTTACAATTTAAAAATGAAAAAAGTGGTCGCAATTATGTTCAAAAGAGATGATCAATCTCTCTGCAGCAAAATTATCAGCTTTCACACTCTGAAAAGCATTGTGCTTTGATGAAGGAAGAGCGCAGAGAGCTGGCGCCAATCATGAGCCTATTTCTGAACGTTTGAAAACAGAAATCAGCGTCAAAAAGACTGTCTCCGGTTCTTCCACACGAGCTGATGAACAGCAAGCCGCATTTACTTGTGGGGAGGGGTTGAAGTGCACGTGATTTCAGCAGGCGAATGTGGGATAAAAATAATAGGTTGACTAGGCTAAATTCCTGTTAATTCTCTAGCAAAATTTTTCCTCATTGCTTTACTCTTATTTTTGTACTAACTTGTCAAATAATTTTGAAAAAAATTATCAGCCCTATCCTGACAATCATTGTCTGTACCCGCTTTTACCCCATAGAGTCAAGATGGCCTTTTTAACCACTTTTTAACATAATTATTCAAGCAATACAGGATCAAAGCTCAATTCTCCCTGTGAAGTTTTTTATAATCAATATATCTGCTTTTTTATGTTTCCAGAGAATAAAAATAATAAAAGCATTAGATATGACACAGAATTTCTCTGTGAACTTTTATATACTAATATCAGTTTTCATCTGTAACATAAGCTTGGGACCATCTTGCACAAATTTATACATGAAACTCCCTGGAGAAAAAGGCATAAGAAACAGGCAGTGCTAGTTGGAGCAACTGCATCACCTGGATGACCATGGGCCAGGGTCTTAAAAGTGTGAGACTGATCAGGGCTTAAACCAATCCCCAGGAAGTGGAGAGAGACATCTGCTCAGTTCCCCAAGCAAGACAGAATCCAGCGCTAGGTTCAGACATGCACAACACGAAAGAGGAAGAGGATGAGCAGGAGGAGCAGGGGAAAGGGAGGAGGAGGAGGGGGAGGAAGGCCAACAGGGTGCACCTCCTGTAGTACGAAGCCAAGGTCCCTGGAGAAACATGGCAGAGAGGAACCTTCAGGGAGCAGAACCTGTGCAGGGCTCACAGAGGCACCCCCATGGCTGGCTGCCCAAGAATGCAGGGTGACTACTTGTTGGTTTTCTCCACCTGACAAGGAGGACTCAGCTGTGACCAGTAAATTGCTGGATCGGCCTGCTAGGCTCTGGATGAGAGAACCACGTAGGAACCCCAAGTGGCTACTGGTTAACAGACACCGCCGGGGATCTGCAGCTGAGCTTCGGACTGTGACCCGGTGAGCTCTGTTTTGTCTACTTTAGAAAGAATGAGTGGAATATCCAGCCCTCTTGGTGTCCCCCCAGTGTCTCCTGCACTCCTGGGAAGGGTTTTGTGAAATTCGGTGGAGTTATGGTGCTGCTAGACCTAAATGTGATACCAGGAGGTCGTCCCGGGAGCAGACGGGGCCACCAGACGGGAGCTGGGAGGTTGACGCTCGCTCAGGGAAGGACAAGACCTGGAAGCGCAGAGCTCCCTGGGGAGCCTCATGGACCGCAGAGGCCATCTGAGACCAGGCCCCTCCGCAGTGGCCTGTGCTTGCAGCCCGCCGGGACAAAGTCAACCCATGCTCCTTTAGGCAGTGGTGCCCCAAGCTGCCCCAGAGGTAGGGGACAGAGTGGACAGTGCCTTGGCACTATTTCAGCTCACGCCAGCTCCTGCTCGCCTGGGCGAGGGGTCAGCCGGCCGGCTGGCGAGGCTGGCTTCCGAGGAATTGGTGAGCAGACTGCCTGCGCCCTCGCAGCTCTGTGCTGTCACGCCCTCAGAAACATGGCAGTGGTCCTTCCCTTGGCCTTGGTTTTGAGAAATCCTTGAGCTGAACTCCACATTTTTATTTTATTATTTTATATTCTCTTTAGATAAATCAATGGAAGGGCTTGGAAGTAAAACTCTGACTCCAGCTGTTACCGCCCCAGGCTGCGTGCAGCAAGCCCTTGGCCTGAGCGGCTTCGCTGCACTGCCGTGATCGCTGGGCTTCTTCCCGCTGAGCTCCGCGGGGTCCTGCCTGCACCTCTTCCGTCCACTCCCTGAGGGTAGCTCAGCTGCTCTACCACAGTGAGAGGCCAAGCATACCTGGAGGCGCTGCAGGGCGTGTGTCTAGGCTGGGACTGGGCTGAGCTCGAGTCCCTGCTCCGGGCCCAGCACTGCCGGCGGCCCTCCTGGGGATTCCGACCCTGGTGGGGTGGGTTCTGCAGGCAGGGCCTCTCCTCGGCTGGCTGCACAGCGTCAGGGCCTCCCACGAACGCAGAGATCAGCCTTCCCCACCCAGCCCCAGAGGTTCGGTCTGTCCCTGGGCCTCAGGCTTTTCCTCCGCAATGCTCTTGGCTGTGCTGATGCCAAGCGTGCACAACACCGCTCACCTTGGGCAGACTGCGCCGCTGCGCAGGGGCCGGGAGGTGCCCGCCGGTCCTCAGCCCGGCTGCTTACCGGTAGCAGTGGGGTACCTGGTTGCATATTATTTCAGAAAATGAACTGTGCTGCTCAGTTGTGCAGAGTACAAAGTCAATTTCCCTTTGCTGGCAGAAGAAAAATTCCTTCATCTTTCTGTCAAGTATGACTGAAATACGTTAGTTCAGTCTATGCTTCGCTCACTGTCAAATAAGAATGAAAAGCCTCACATGTTGAATTCTAACTTAATTTTGGCACACTCTTTAGTTTTCATTTTTCGTCTACAGAGAGGATTCTAGAGTGAGTCGGGCCTGCTTTGTATTCTTAGACTACACGGAAGCCTGAGAAACAAATAAATGAATAAATAAAAGGTGGAAAGAAATAAGCATTTAGAAAAGCTTTGAGAATAGGTGTTGGCATGCGAGATGCAGGGAGGCTTAAAGCGCAAGTGAGAATCGAGGCCAACCGGTGGCCTGACCTCTCTCCATAGCCCACACTTCCACGGAAAGCCTAGCATTCTCCTGTGCTGTAATTCTCTTTACTCATCTACCTCCTGCCTGGAGTGGCGAGTACAGACATATCCGTATAGCAAAAAAAAAGAAAAGAAAGAAACCGCAAAGCAAGTGATTTAAAACAGAACCACTTTTACTCCTTCCAAAACGCAAGTATAAGGGAAGTACAATAAAAATTTCCTAAATTATGTGTTAATTAATAAAAAAAAAAAATCTTGTAAGCACCTGGGCTTCCGCAGGAAGCTCTGCATGGTTTCCATCCACAGACTCAAAATCCTGGATCTACTGCTTGATGAATCCGCATGATTTCCACGAATAAGAAGAATGCAAGTTATAATAAAGGCTTTCCATAACAGAATAATCATATCTGTCTTCCGATGGGTGAGCTTTTCTACTTTTACTTATAATATTTATTCAACTTTCGGGAGCACTATAGTGGTTTGTGTCTAATTGTCCCCCCAAAGCCTCATGCAGTCATGGGGTGGACTTCTAGAGATTGTGATTAGTTCATAATCCACTGGGATTATGGCTGTGAGCGCTGCTCCTGCCGGAGCGGGTGATTTGCGTTACAGTGTAAGGAGGGAAGAGAAGGCTGCTTGAGCTGCCGCTGCTCCTCCCTCTTGCTCTCTGCTCTTTGCCTCTACCAAGAAAGGCTGCTCTCTTGCCACTCTGCCCTGGAGCCAGTTGAGTGTGGAGTGAGACCTGCAGTATCTGCGAGCTAAATACACTTTTCCTTTCTTCATTTCAGGTGTTGGGTATTTGTCCCAGCAACAGGAGAAGAGTAACTGAGACAGGCACCATAAGTTCTTACAGAGTTTTGAAAATAATAGATGTGAAAGCTTTGTCCTATGAAATTATAGTAAGCAAATGTGGGCTTGGGGTGGGTGGGTGCACTTTTACAAACACAGAAGGGGACATTAGCATGCAGCTGAAGTTGACTGCCACTATGGTAACAAATTTCTGGAATAGTATCCATAGGAGACTGGAAACATGTAATACAATTTTGTCTCCTGTAGTTTATATGAGAGGATCTGAGTGACACTGAAAGAGAGAAGACTTTCCCAAGGTCAGGCTTAGGAGCAAGTGACACCAGCAGGATTGAACTTCTGTACACGCCCCTGTTTGCATCCCTCAAATCTCCACTCTTTAAAGAGAGCCTGGGCTCTTGAGCAGTAGCTAGGTTACAAGGACTGAGAGCCTCGAGAGACCTCTCCATTCCTCAGCTGGAACCACATCAGGCAGAAGACCCCGTGAACCCGGAAGCAGTCCTCCTCAGCAGAGGGCAGCTGGGGCCCGACTTGGACCACCAGCCTGCAGAGCGCTGTGCAGGAGGCGCCCAGCTCTGAGCCCTGGAGAGGCTGGACGAGTCTCCTGCTCTGCACCTCGGAAAACACGCAAGCTCACTCATGCTCTGCCTGCAGATATTCATGGCATCTCACTGTATTGTTTTTTGCATAATATTGCACACGTTTTTGCCACCTGGCCTCCCTTGGAGTGACTGCCTCCTGCTCGTAGCACTATTTAAACTTTCAGTGAGGATTCAGATGGCCTTTAACTTTGTTTAAAAGAGAATTTTTAAAATACAATAAAAATATGTTTTATAGAAGACAGAATTTCTTATTTAAAATAGTGTTATTTATTAAAACAAAAATGTATGGTAATTAAAGATAAGTTAGAAACAACATAAATTGTATTGTAAATAACAGTAAACATATATAGCTTATTCAAAGACAAAATTTAAATATATTATTTGAACATAATATTTTACTATAATATTAGACATTATATTCATAATATTTGAGTATGTTTTTCCTTATTTATGACTTTTTCCTTTGATTTTTGACAAAGACATCATGACAAAGAAGTTTTCCACTGAATTTCTTGTTTTGCAATATGAGATTTTCATTCATCCACAATGAAGAATTAGGGCTTGGGAGACAGCTCCGGGGTGTGTGCACCTGCCTGTGGAATGCAAGGACCTGAGTTCCATCCCGGGCACTGCGTGCCGTGTGGGCCACAAGACCAGGCTTGGTAATGCACACCTATAACCCCAGCCCTGGGGAGGCTGAGACCAAAGGATCATTAGAAGTTCTAGCCGTGTACTCAGACTGTGCCAAATAAATAAATAGAAAAGTTAATTAGGCCAGCAACGAAGCGCAGGGAGCAGGGCTCGATCCCCCACGCCGCTTGCCACGCTGGCCCTGCCCTGGGCCCTCTGAGCGTTCACCAAGACCAGGCATGGTAGCGCACAGCTGTAATCCCAGCACTGAAGAAGCTAACAGAAGAGAATCACTATGAGTCCAAAGTGTGTAACGAGGCCTCTTGCATGGAAAGAATAAAATTTTTTCAAAAATGAAGAATTAACAATCCAATTTGATATGTAGCCTAAAACATAAAGCTTTTGATGTCCTCAGAGTATCTTTGAAGGGTGAAGGGCAGCAAAGTGATTAACATTGCTTTTGTCTGGTGTTGTAGGTTATTGTGAACATTGAAAGTCCCAGAGTCTTGTCCGACAAGTCAAGATTTTCATCTTCATTTCTCATGGTTTTCCTTGCCTGCCCCTCCCCCATCTTTTGTAAGGTTACATCTCCACCTCTTCCTGTCCCCCTCAAGATGTGTAGCTGTGGTGTGATTTTCCTCATCCAAATGTGCCTGCTCTCCAACTGTTTTGTGAAAATCTACTTTCCTAGATACATCCTCAGATCCACTTGGTTTTCTACCTGAACTCTACTGGAAATCTGGCATGCAGTTTGAAACAAGTACAATCTTGCTTCATAAACAGTAAGATTCTTTTCTTACATATTTGCATACAACCTTATTTGTTCATTTTAATTAAAACTTGTAGTGAGTAATTTGATTTTCCAGAAATTATTAAGATAATTCAGAGCGTTTATATCAGGACTTTGTTTCCCAAAATAACTGAATTTACTTCCCCAATTATTCTGTTGCCCATAATTTTCTATGCCACACTGCACTCCCCAAAAATATTAGTCACATGTGCACTTCTGAGTCAGTTTCAGGGGTAACTTTCTCTTCCTCAGCCTTCAATTTTCTGAGCTCCTTGATTACTGTGGTATGAAATTCATGATGCAATCGGTGGCATTTTTTGTCTAAGTGGGAAGCTGTTCAAGCACTGGCCTTTATTTCACACAGCTCTCCTAGGGTGTGAGCAGTAAACAGATAATACGATTTTAATTTTGAAAGAAGAATTTCAAAGCTTCCAAGGTCACTGGACCTTGGTGCTAGCAAGGTTCTGGGCACAGGGTGGGTAAGCATGATTTGATCCGGCGTTGACCTCTGCTCATGCCATCCAGCCTTGGAGGGCCACAGACGACAGTGAAAATCAGTGTGTAAGTAGTCTGCTAAATTTTTTTTTTTTTTTTGGTGGAACTGGGGATTGAACTCAGGCCCTCGCACTTGCCAGGGAAGCACTTATTCCAGAGTCACCTCCCCATCCCCTCTGCTAAATATCAATAAATGGTAACAAGTGGGGATGACATTAGGAAATGTTGTGGGACAGCTGAACATTTTTGTTCAGAGTCAAAGAGGGCTTTGCACTCAAAGTGGTTGTTGAGATCAGAGAAAGTGAAGGAAGTGGCTGTGAAGACACCCAGAACATCTGAGGCCAGAAGCAAAGGTCCACAAGTGGAAAAATGCATTCAAGGATCAGCAAGAGGTGAGGGTGCCGAGATCCCGGCACAGTTTCCTAGAACCTGTGAGCAAGTGGGGGCCTCAAGGCTGAGGGCCGATGGGGTGGTGACAGACCAGTCAGGACATGGAGCGCAGGGGCTTGGCCAAGCATGATGGCAGACCTGCCTGATGACCTGAGGCTGAGAGTCCAGGGCATGTGTGCAGGGTGAGGACCGCCATGGCTGGTGAGCTCTAGGTGGGTCTGAACAGACAGGGCAGCTTCACTACAGCAAGAGCTTTAGGAGATGGTGTTGGGGTAAGGTGGTAGGTGACGGGATGCCGCTGACAGAACCTGGTGACAAACCAGAGGTGGGAAGACCACACAAGATGTCCAAGACAGACCTGCCTGCTAGAACAGAGCACGGTGAGGGCATGAGTGAATGGGATAATTACAGAGGAGAAGAAGCTGGAAGCCTGCACTCTGGAGCCATCCAGCAGGCCCAGCAACAGGACTGAGGAGGAGCCTCAGAGACGGCCAGGGGATCTGACAAGGTCAGTCAACTTCTCTCAGGATTTGCCCTGAAATCCTGTACCACAGTTTGTAGACCTTTTGTCAGCATCAGCCATGTGGATGAGCCACGGTCTTTGCTTGACCAATTTGCTCTCTGTGAAAGCCTGAGAGAATGTTTTCTCTCCATGTGACTCTCCTCAGGCACACTCTCCATTATCGATCACCTTCCTCTGTGACCCCATAATCTCCTTGATCAGAAAACTTGGGGCAGCACACAGAAGTTACATTTCTTGTTACATAGGTTTTGCTTTATCTTGATCTTAACCATCCAACAGAAAAGTATAAAAGCAAGGTAGCAAGGTATAAAAGTAAAGCCACTTTATTATAATGAGCTATAAAAGGCTCAAGTCAACAACTTCTGACATTGTCAGTTCTACAGATAACTGACTACTATTATGGACTACTGGACTAGATTGGATTATTTTGCTGAATTCACATACCTACAACATTTAAATGGCAATGGAATACCCATCTCTGACAAAACTAAACAAAAAACAGGGATACAAATAAAATACCATTTTGTATCTATATATTCAAAGTAGTTAGGACAGATGTACAGCTACTTTCTGTTAATTCAAAGAGAAGAAAGCTTTGTACTAATAGTGTTTGGACAGGATATCATGTCTGCATCTTCTACTATGAATAACTACTATGAAGACAACAATATGCAATGTGTTAATTATTGAAAGTCTCCTATTATTTGGTTTTGAAACTGTGTCATTGTTATTTGTTTCTCAATAAAATTAATTTTAAAAAAGGAATGGTCTGGGGAAGCTGGAGGGCCAGCCAGGTGTCACAGATCTAAGTGAGGAACTCCACCAGGAGACACTGCATTGCTGCTCAGTGCTAAGAGATCTCAGGAATCCTGCATCTAGGCATGGAGGAGGAGCTGAGGCAGTGAAGGGCTCTGTGGGGAGAGATCCCCACACATCCCAGATGTGAAGTACATGGTGTGAAGGCTTCTCAGGGCCCCAGCTGTTCGGGAAAGTGAAAGAGGGAGACTGGAGAAGAGCGAAGTGCTGGAGGAACAATGCCCAAGGGTAAGGAGCCAAGGTGCAGTGTGAGGCGGCAGGGCATGGGACACCATCAGGACCCCAGTGGAGGGCAGAGGGCTCCATCTGGACTTCAGAGGGAACAGGCCTTATGCTTTCTGCATGCCCCAAATGCTGGCCACATCAGCTGTGTAGGGTTTGATCAAAGCCAGGCTGGGGACAGGGACTGGATGGCAGTGTGGGGGAGGGGGAGGAGAAGGGGAAAGGAAGGGAAGGTAGAGGAGGGGAAGGAGAGGGGAGGGGAATTGAAAACAAAGGTGGGAATATATACACTGGTGAATAGAAAAACAAAACTGTTA
The DNA here is from genome assembly GCA_004027165.1 of Ctenomys sociabilis. Lineage (NCBI taxonomy): Eukaryota > Metazoa > Chordata > Mammalia > Rodentia > Ctenomyidae > Ctenomys > Ctenomys sociabilis. Next base: position 699 of record PVKA01018608.1, on the reverse strand, counting down.
AGAATCAGGAGCAACACTTTAGCTCTGGACTTAAAGAAAAAAATGATAGAATAGTAAAAAATGTGAATCTACAAAACCAAAGTGTGTATTTTTAAGTGTTTGAGCAAACTATTGAAATTAGGTTTGATGTTTTTCAAGTCAATAAGGTACAGATTTTTCTGTGTGATTTCTGTTTCTGGCTTTTACTTTTTGATAAATATACTGCTATAATTTTGAAATAAGCTAAAAATGTGTTATTTATTTATGCAGTTGTAAGTTGTGCCTACTGCACTTGTACTATATTTTTTCTTTTCCATTTTGAAACTAGGTGAAGTCAAACTAAGGCTCTGAGGAGCATTAACCTTTATTAAAGGAAAGATTCTGATAAGTGCCCTCACCCTGCTGTGGGTGTTTATCAAAAGCATTAAATATTTTTGTTCATTTTTCCACCGTGATCAGTGCTGACCCCATGTGCATGACCAGGACGGCCCTCAGAAGAGCAGGTCAAGCCTAACCTTTTGGTCCTCAGGCAACTGACTGCCGGGAAGTGGCTCCTACTGCGGTCCCAATCCACCGTGGGCACTGGGACCGTGAGCTCCGAGGCTGAGCAGGTGAACGTGCTGGGCAGGCCTTGCCTTAGAAGGGCATGCTGGACTTTTCCTCATTCCCTTCCTCCCTCCCTGCACCCTTCCCTCTCTCCCTCCTTTCCTCCCTCCCTCC
>PVKA01018607.1:20432-43624 GCA_004027165.1 Ctenomys sociabilis | reverse complement strand
TTCAGGCTGGCCTTAAGCTCACTTTGTAGCTCAGGCTGGTCTCGAACTCACAACAATCCTCCTGCCTCAGCCTCCCGAGTGCTGGGATTACAGGCATGCACCACCACGCCCGGCTAAAACAGGACTCCTCAGTTTTTTTTTTTTTTTTAACAACTGGGGATTGAACTCAGGACCTTGCACTTGCCAGGGAAGCACTTATTCCACTGAGCCATCTCCCCAGCCCATCTATACGTGTTAAGATTGGATGGAGTGACCTTCCAGACCCAATGCGCTGAGTTTCTGAGATCTGCTCTAGCTCCATCCCATGCAGAGTGACAGCTAAAGATTAGTCTGCTAATGAAATATAAAACGATTTTCTCAGCACTTTGTCCTAAGTAACTAATCCCAAGCAGGGGGCTGATTTCCCGGGCAGATTCCCCAAGCGTACCAACTGCCAAAGATCAAGGAATGTGAGTTCAGGGATAATGTTACCAGCAAGAGTCTATGTGGCAAAAACATGGAATAGGCTCGATTTTTCATGGTTTGTTAAGATATCCCTGAGTTAATGAGAATATTTCTACTGCACTTATGTGCAATACAAGCCAAGCCATATACACAAACACTTATGCACACACTCCTCATAGAATTAAATCCATATATGGATTTAATGACATGTGAAGTTACACTGAAAAATGGCAGGAAAAACATTAATGAAACACTTTGAACTCCGCTAATACCTCAGACTTGTGATACTTAAAGAAGAAAAACTGGTTCCATGATCATGAAATTATAATTCTTTTTGAATTTTGAAATATTTGAATTTTTTCCTTGTTAAAAATCTACTGTAAAAAAAATTCAGCATAACACAAATATTTAAGGGGAACTCTCTTTATAATCCCATCATCAGAAACAAAAGTAGGAACTATTAATGTAAGTAAACGTCAAGGAATATAAAGGATAACCTTCAGGGCCAATTGTGTGTGTGTGTGTGTGTGTGTGTGTGTGTGTGTGCGTGCTTATAATGGGATCTTTTATTTTTAATAATGGGATCTTAATTTTTCACAAAAACATTTCATACCATATTACTCTGGACCTTCTTTTTGCCTTAACATATAATGGACAACTTTTCCTGCTAATACGTATAGTAATTTCTGAATTATTCTGTTTTGAAAATGCTAAGAATTGAACTCGGGGCCTGTGTATGCTAAGCAAGTACTCTACCACTATGCTATAATCCCAGTCACACCTGAGACATTTTAACAGTGTATTATGTGTCATTCTTGAATATACCATAGTTCAATCAAATAACCAAGCCCATATACCTATATGAAAGGGAATTTTGTTAGATTGCTTAGGGTTTTGTTTTGTTTTTCTTCCTTTTTTTTTTTTTTTTTTTTGGCAGAACCGGGGATTGAACTCAGGCTCTTGCGTTTGCCAGGCAAGCACTTATTTTACTGAGCTGTCTCCCCAGCCCCATTTGTTTATTTTAAAGATCTAAAATTGCACAATGGTGCACATCTATAATCCCAATACTTGAGAGGCTGAGGCAGAAGGATGCTCTGAGTTTCAGGCTAGCCTGGGCTACATAAGCAAGCTCAAGGCCAGCCTGCACTGCACAGTGAGAAACTGTCTCAAAACAACAACATAGAAGGCTATACTTTCAGGGATCATTTCTATAGTACGTTACTAGAGAAGTTTCTCTGATTGTGTAAAATAGAGAATAGAGTTGGAAGGAAAAACTAGAAAAAGATAATAATTTGGAACAAATTATTGTTTGCAATATATAGCCATTAAAAGCAAGAATGAATGAAGATGTGTTGAAGCTGTACTGTCTGTAAAAAGCTGATTCAGGGGATTTCTATGGGTGAAGTAAGGTGATGCCAGTAAACTAAAGGTTAGAAGGCTTGGATGGGGAGGATTTCACACCTGACCCTCACACCTGTGATGGGGCCACAGATCCCACAGCATAAACTCCTTGCTTCTCTGGTAGCCTGGGAAGCAAGAAAAAAATTACTCAGCCTTGGATAGAAAAGGAGGCAAAGCTGGGCCAGCCAGATAGCTCAGATAATTAAAGCACCTGCTTAGGCAAAGCACAGCTGCCTGGGTTCGATCCCTGGCTGCTCTGTCAGCCCCACCCCTGGGGCACAATGAGACTTCTGCTCTGTGTGTCACACACACCTATAATCTCAGCATTTGGGAGGCTCAATGCAGGAGAATCACTATGAGTTCAATCTGTGTAGTGAGACCCTGTAGACCCTATCCTAAATATATAAAAAATAAAAATAAGGGACAGGGAGATGGCTCAGTGGAATAAACACTTCCTGGTAAACACTGGTAAACACAAGAGCCTGACTTCCATCCCTGGTCCACTAAATAAATAAATATAAGAAGGCAACAATGGAAGAGAGAATAAGGGCCACTTCTGTATCCATCTGATGCTCCCTCTACCTCTACTTATCTAAATTTATGAATTCTGTAGTTCATATTCTAATAATTTCAAACTAAAAGTGCACATTTTGATATTTTAAGAGTCTTTTTTTTACTTTTTCTTTTCAAAACTGTGTTCATAGCCTTTGCCTGTTTTCCTTTTGGCATGTTTACTTGTTAAAATTGATTTGTAGACATTCTTTATTTACTGTGGAAATTTACACTTTGATATACGGATTACAAACACTGTCCAAGTTTGCCAGGGTCTTTGCATGTGGGAATGATTCATTATCTCAAATAAACCTAAAGCCAGGTACATTGGGAAATCATCAGAAATGACATTAAATTCAACAGACATCTTCGTTTTAAATTTTCTTCTTTTGGTAAGGCCATTTTCTATGTAATTAATTTTATTTCTTAAGTGTCAATTTAAAACACTTGTTTCTCCCATCTAGGTATGGCAGTGCATGCCTGGACTCCATCATAAGGAAGCTGAGGCAGGAGGACTGCCTTAGTTTGTGGCCAAAGTCAGATAGTCAGTTTATGGGCAAACTAATGCAAACAAGAACTACAAAGGGAGGCTTTTGTCTCAAAAACACGCCAAAGAATTTTTTTAATTAAAAATAAAACTAGGAAAAGCCGGGCGTGGTGGCGCAGGCCTGTAATCCCAGCACTTGGGAGGCTGAGGTAGGAGGATTGTTGTGAGTTCGAGACCAGCCTGAGCTACAAAGTGAGTTTAAGGCCAGCCTGAACTGCATAATGAGACCCTGTCTCAAAAAGACAAAAAAATAAAAATAAAAAAATAAAAATAAAACTAGGGACCAGGGAGATGGCTCAGTAGAATAAGTGCTTGCCTGGCAAGTGTAAAGGCCTGCATTCAGTCCCCAGTTCCGCCAAAATAATAATAATAATAATAGTAATAATAATAATAATAAAATAAAGTAAACCCAATTATTTTTAAAGGTGATAAAGCAAGCTGGGCATGGTGGCACATGCCTGTAATCCCAGCACTCGGGAGGCTGAGGCAGGAGGATTGTTGTGAGTTCGAGACCAGCCTGAGCTACAAAATGGGCTTAAGGCCAGCCTGAACTGTATAGTGAGACCCTTTCTCAAAAAGACAAAAAAAAAAAAAAAGGTAATAAATCAACAATTAATATATATTGTAATGAAAATATATTTACAAGAATAACATAACATTGGCTATGGTTTCTGTTGAGAAGACAAAAATAAGAACTAGATCGTTACAGTAATTATATTGTTTACAAATATATAATGGCTATTTTAAAACTATACACCAAATATTAAGCAAAATACTACACATACATTATTCTGATGGCTTTTTAAAAATTTTGTTTGGTGGAACCAGGGATTGAATGCAGGCCTTTACACTTGCCAGACAAGCACTTATTCTACTGAGCTATCTCCCTGGCCTTTTGATGGCTATTTTTAACAGTGCTATATAAGCACTATTAACACCCTCATTATATGGACAACAAGAACAAAAGAAAACAAAAAGTCAAAGTAGGGCCAGAGACATAGCTCAGTGGCACAGCACCTGCCTAGCAAATGCAAGGCCCTGAGTTCAATTCCCAGTACCAAAAAAAAAGGGCAAAGTAGTTTGCAAAAGGCAGTGAGTCTCAAACACAAGCAACCCAGTTCCATAACTTGTAATCAAATGCCTGCACATCTCAAAAACAATGGAGCTCAAAACATTGTGAGTTTTTTTTAGATAAAACTTGGATGAACTTTAAATTTTTCCAGTAGCTTTTGTATTTTTTGTTTGTTTTATTTGGGGGGGTCAGAATGCATAATATAAATTTTACCATTCTATTTTTTTTTTTTTTTTTAAACTGGGGATTGAACCACTGACCTTCACACTCAACTAAATCCTTGGCCCTTTCTTATTTTTAAAATTTTTATTTTGAGACAGGATCCCACCAAGTTGTCCAGACTGGGTTCAAACTTCCGATCCACCTACCTCTGCCTCGCAGAGTGCAGAGGTTACAGGTGTGCACCACCACACCCAACTCATTTTAACCAATTATATATCTACCGTTCAGCGACATTAGGTATGTTCACATTATTATACAACTGTCAGCACGTCATTTATATTTGACTTTATGGTAGACTTCTGGAGTGCAGAACATTTTTATTGTAATGGCATCAGATTTACCAGGTTTCAGTCTATGAATTTGATGTTTTGGATCATATCTAGAAAAGACCTTCCCCACTCTGAGATTTTGTTTTTTAAAATCTTCTGTGGCCTGGGCATGGTGAGGCATACCACCCTGTGCTCTGGAAGCTGATGCAGGAGGGTCAGCACTGGAACACAGCCTGAGCAATTTAGTGACTGAATGAGGCCCTGTCTCAAAATAAAATTTTTTTCAATTAAAAAAAATGTTTAAAAAACAAGGCTGGGTATATAAAACCGGGTGTGAAGGCCATAGGTTCAAAAGCCCAGTATTGAAGGAAAAAAAAAAAAAAAAAATCCAGAAAATCCAGAGGTCTCCTCTGGTATGTTTATAGTTTCATTTTCTCTACCTTATCCTTTTTTTTTTTTCTTTTTAAACTATTTAGGAATTTATCCTGGTGAAAGATATTAAGGATTTAATTTTATTATTTTCTGAATGCTAACAAGAATTAAAAATCAGGCAAATCTATATTAAGTCCATATGGGAAAAAACAACAAACAAAGGAAGACAAGACTTTGGAGGTGGGGGGGAAGACAAAGGGACTTGTTGGCACAGGGATCCCACCAGCAATTATAATGTATTCCAAATTACAGTAATTAAAATAATGTGGTCCTCGGTACATAGACTGATTGATTGAACAAAACAAGATAATCAGATGATAATTTATTATCAAAATTGAGTGCAGAGGCATCAGCTAATTCGAGAGGATTGCCATCTTTATCACCTTGAGTATTTCCATAAAACAATGTGATCCTTTTTAATTTCTTTGCGTATCTGCTAGAGACCCTGCCCTAGAACAATAACTGTCCCACACCTTTCCCCCATCTTTCTGTCCCATGAAAGTCAGAGAGAAGTTGTCTGTTGAGGCTTCGTTTGGGGTTTCAATTTTTTCCCCAAAGTGATTCCTAGTATGCTGGACTCCCCGGTCTCTCTGTTGGCACGCTGTGGGCAGCAGTGGTGATGAAGTTTAATTTCACTGGATACATTCAGTTATGCACTGTTTAAGGACAGGGACACACCTTATAAATGTGTCAAGTGGTTTTCTCCTGTGCCCTCCGGAGGGTGCTCACCCATCCCTATGAAGTGGAAGAGCCTGCTACACACTTTGGCTGTACATAGCTTGTTGCTACAGACCTGCCCTGGCTCTGTACTGGAGGCTGTGGGCAACTGGAACACAAAAGGATTTGTGTGTTCAAACACAGAAAGAAAAGCAGAAACTGCTGTACACAGTGCTTGCTACATGAAAAAAAAAAAAAAACAGCATAGCATAAAAGAGAACAGATGCCACACCTGGAGAGCATGCTTCCCAGGGAGGGACCCTGGGGGTGCCTGTAGCTGCACAGGGAAAGGGAGGGGGCTTGAAGGCTGGGACAGTTCTGCCCAGGGCTGCAGGACTGGGAAACCCTGCACACTTGAGCTGCACTGCATTTATTTATTTTTTAATTTCTTTCTTCACAAATAAACTTTTGCTTCCTACTATTTTTTACTTCATAATAAACTTACTTTTAATTCTTTTGTGATAACATTTATTTGAAGCAAATGCACAGGTATAAAAAACTGTTTTCTTCCTTTCTTTCTTCCTTCCTTTCTTTCTTTGTTTTTTTCCTTCCTTCTTTCCTTCTTTTTCTTTTTCCAGTACTGGCGCTGAACTCTTCGCCCTCTTGCTGAGCTACATACATCCCAGCCCTTTTTTATTCATTTCTTTATTTTATTCTGAGATAAGGGTCTCACTCAGTTGCTCAAGCTAGGCTTGAACTTGTAATTCTCCTACATCAACCTCCCAGAATGCTGAATTACAGGCATGTGCCATCCTGCCTGGCTTTTTTGTTGTTGCATTTTAAGCTTTTTTGTTGTTATTAAAAGCTAAGCCACAAATACACAAATCCTAGGCCTGCATAGGATCACCATCATCACTGTCACTGTCTTCTACTTCCATCTCTGTCCCAGTGGAAGATTTTCAGGAGCAGTAACATGCATGGAACTGCCACCTCCCCTCACTACGCTTCCTTCTGGATAGCCTCTGAGGCTATTTTACAGTTGACTTTAGACAGACAGACAATAAATGCATGCTCTAAAATCACCATGAGTAATAGTAAGCCAGTTCATCATCAAGTACAGTATTATATGCTGTATACAATTATGTGTATTATACTTTTTTTTTTGGTGGCACTGAGAGTTGAACCAGAGAGTGCTACACTGTATCCCCCAGGCCTTTTCTCTCTCTTTTTTTAAAAAATCTTGATTCTCCTCTCATCCCCAGTGTCTGGAGTTCAGGGCTTCTACTGAGCTACATCCCCAGCATATTTTTGTTGTTGTTCTAAGACAAAGTCTCTCAATGTTGCCCAGGCTAGTCTCCAGCTTGCAATCCTCCCGCTCAGGCTCCTGGGTGTCACAGGGTGCATCTGTGGTGTACACCTGGCAGTGCAGTGAGTTTGTTTGCACCAGCATCATAACAAGCATGGATGAGCACTGAGCTATGATGCTAGACTGGCTATGACAGCAGCTGGCAATGAGAATCTTAACTTGACTCTGATCTTATGGGCCCACTGTCAAAAATGCAGTGCCTGACTCTATCTGTACTGTATTCCTATAATTTGGGCTCTAACAGTACTATCAAACACAATAGAAGGTGGTAGATATTGGTAGACTTGTACTGAATGGTTCCAGAAGCCAAGTTTGGGCCTCATCTTAATTTGGAATGTCAGGCTAAGGGGAGTAGGTCATGCCTGTAGTCTCTTACTCTACAGGTTGAGGCAGGAGGATCTCTTGGGTTCATAGCCTGACTGAGCAACATAGCTAGACCTCATCTGTAAAACAGAGGATTTTTTTTTCCTGGCTAGTTCAGGCTTCCTTAAGGGTGGGTCTGGTGTGGCTTGTGGAGCTGGGGATTAAATCACAGTCCCCTGAGTCTGACTGCATTTGTCCAAGTGGTGCTTTAAAGAACTAAGCTAACCAGAAAGCCCCCCTCACCTGTAAAATAAGGAAATAAGCAAAATTTCTCAAATAAAATATGGATACTTATTTTTTTAAAGTTAGGGTAACAGCTGTAAGTTCCATTACTGCTCAATATTACTAGCAATCATTTTTAAAGACAGCCTCAAGTTATAAGTGATGGTTCAGAATGTCCAATAGAAAATGTAATTTGAACCACATTTATAAATTGAAATTGTTTGCCACACTAATAAAAGTTAAAAAAAGGAAGGCCAGTCTGATGCTTTTCAACAGACCTGTGTTTTCTTCAGTTCCTCAAGCTGAAGTCCCTTCCCTATTTTCCCTTAATTTCTAACTCTGCCTAATACATCTGCCTATTCCTCACACAAAAATAAAAAAGAATAGATGAGGATCATTTCAATTGTATATTTAGCCCAATATACTGAAAGTAGTATCATTTTAACGTAATTAATCTAAAAGGGCAGTATTTAATCTTTTTTTTCATATCATTTCTTGGCAACTTGGCGTCCAGCTCACAGCATAACTCAGTACAGGCTGCTCACAATCAAGTGCTCAACAGCCACTGTGGCTCCTGGCCACTGGACATCACTCTGTACAAGACGGTGGTCAAGAGCAGAAAAAAAAGGCCTAACTCAGCAGAAAAAAAGGCCTAACTCAGAACTCCAGAAATCCTAAGGCTGGAAATACACTATTCAAGGGTCTGAAACAAATGTTGAAACTAAGTGACATTTGAATATTGTCTACAATGTCCCCATGAAGGAGTCTTCCAGAGAGGAACTTGCACTCCATGGGTGGTGAACTCAGCCTAGCCTCTCCAAGTCACTCCTTATAGGAAGGCACTTGTATTTCCTTACAATGCCCATTCCACTAGGTGGGTCCCCAGAGATCAGAGATGGCTAGTGGGCCTCAAAGAAGTAGGATCAGAGTGATTAAATAAGACAGCCTTGCTAAAGGGTTTGTTTATGATGGTTTTTGTAGCTTAACGGCCTGGATAGTTAAGGAGTTTGCTGACTAAGAAGGATGGGCAGTTAAGAACTAAAACACTCACGTGTGGTAACTCAGGCTTGTAATCCCAGAACTACTGAGGCTGAGGCAGGAGGATCATTGTGAGTTCCAGGGCAACCTGGATTACATAATGAGACCCTATCTCACAGAGAGAGAGACAGAGACAGAGACAGAGAGAGAGAGAGACAGAGACAGAGACAGACAGAGACAGACAGACACAGAAACAGAAAAAAGAGACAGAGACAGAAATAAAGACAGACAGAGATAGAGACACAGAGCGACAGGTTGAGATAGAGACAGAGACAGAGATGGAGAGAGAGACAGAGATAGAGACAGAGACAAAAATAGAGATGGAGACAGACAGACAGGCAGAGATAGAGATGGAGAGACAGAGATAGAGACAAAGATGCAAATGGAGAGACAGACAGAGACAGAGACAGAAAGACACACAGAGAGAAAGAAAGACAAAGATAGAGACAAGAGATGAAGACACAGAGGCAATGATAAAGAGACAGAGATGGAGAGACAGAGACAAGAGAATGAGAAAGAGACAAAGACAGAGAAAAGGAGAAAGAGAGAGAGAGAGCTACTGAAACAGGTCACCAGCTGTTTAGGAACTGTTGGAAGGGCTGGACATCTAGTTGAAATCACCTTCTATAGTGTAACAACACTAACAGGAAACAAACAAACAAAAAACAGAGAAAGAGCAAGAAAAGAAAGAAAAAGAAGAAAGGAGAAGAGAGGAAGAGAGGCATGCACATACAATCTTCGCTAATATGAGTGCTTTGGACAACAAACTTGAATGTTTATAAGCTTTTAAGTTGCTCACAGTAAAGTAAAACATAACTGGGCTCTAACTAATAAAGTATATCATTTCTAGTAGACCTGTATTACAAATAACATTATCCTAAAACCTTAAGAATTCCATGAAAAGAACTTCCAAGACCCAGAAATCAAATGCACTTATTTCCTCTCTTTACCATATTCCTTATTTTTAAAAAAGTTAGAAAACAAAGATTAAAAACTTTTTCCCCCCTTTGAATTTTTCTTACAATGACACAGACTGCCTGGATTTTGGCAGAGCAGCCCTTCAGAGAACACATTTTGCCCCACTTCCATCTCTAGTTTCCTCCCTTCGGCTGCAGAAAGGTGCTCTCCAGTCCTCTAGCACCCTCCCGTCCTCCCCAAGTCTACCTTTCCAAGGTGCATCCTCGCCTTCCTAGCGCCGGCGGCCGGGCAGCGCGCGCCCTGGACATCCATTAACGTTTATACTACATCCCGGTCCCCAGCGGGCCGCTCCTGCCGGCTCCCGCGCCCTGCGTCCCCCTCCCGCGCGCACCCTGTCCCCTGCGCTGGGGGGCAAATTTTGGAACAGAAGCTCCACCCACCCCTCGCTCTCCTGCCTGCACTAAAAAGACAACACCCACCTTTGGACGGCTCATGTAGGTTACATCACATGATCTAGGCTAGGGTACAGTATATTTATCTATATTTATGTCTATCTATATATATCTTTTTTTTTTTTTTTACAAGAAAACAAGCATGGGGAAAAAAATTCAAACTGCACGCTCCGGCCAATGGGAAGGAGCACGGGGTGGGCGGGGCGGGGCGGCGGGGGCGGGGCGCGCGGTGAGCGCCCGGCCGGACCGCAGGGGATTCATAAAAAAACGCGGCAGGCGCCCCTTTGGTTTTTTTTTTTTTGTTGTTGTTGTTGTTTTTCTCCTCCAAAAGTAGCTAAAGCGCGAGAGACTCCACACTCCCTCTGATCCACCTTAAATCTTTAGTGGACGCGGCGCAGGGGCCAGTGGGCGCAGCCAATGCCAATCAAGTTTACAACCACCAGCACTGGAAGGGAGAAAAAAAAAGAAAAAAATAATAATCTTCAACTTCTCTCCTGCACACACGCACACACACAAATACATGTACGCATGCACACACGCACGGAAACACGCACACAAAAGGAAGGCGGGGGTGGGGCTCGCGCTCCGGGGAGGGGGAAATGTTTGCAAACTGCGCGCTCGAGGCTCGCAGCTACGGCCGCAGCGCCAGGGACGACGACGGCGACTACGCGCGGGAAGCGCGGCCCGACCCGAGCGCCATGATGGTCGCCGCGGTTCGGAGCCCATTTTCTGCAGGGGGAGCAGCAGCAATGATGCAATCCCCCGGCCCGCGCCCCGACTGCGCGCCTTCTCTCTTCCCTGGCTTAACGTTCCTTCGGTGGCGCGTCGATTTTCGCGCCCAAAGCTTGAACTGCCTTTTTTTAAAAATATGTTTCTCAGCTTCCCGATTCCTGCCAATTCTGTGCGTCACCCCCCGCCACGCGTGACAAGTCGGTTACGCACGATGGCGGCACGGGGGCTTAGGTTGACGTGGGAAGCACTGCACTTTCGGTTCTGCGGGGTCGGCTGGCAGCTGACCCCAACCTAGCCCTGGGCGTCCCCCGAGGTTTCCAAGCACAAGCACCATCGTGGGGGGAGTTTTCGTGTGTGTGTGTGTGTGTCGCAGGTAGTGTAGCTCAGGTGGAAGAGACGGCAAGTTACAGAGAAATTCAGGCTCTGAGCAGATCGGCGATGCTAGGCAAGCTTTGGAGGCACCCTTTTAAAATCCAAAGGGCGAGTGTGTGTCGCTGTCGAAGATGAAGATGCAATGGCGAAGGCAGGGTTCCCTGGCGCCCGGGAAAGATCGCCCAGGGCGGTGGGTGCACCAGGCCCCAAAGGCCGCCTATCCCGCTCCCTCGCTCTCGTTTAGGTCTGCGGCCCTCCTGTCCCCTAATCGCGCCCCTGAACCCACATTTCTCCCCAGTTCTTCCCTGCCTGGGTTCTCCACCCCCCGCCCCACCCCCTCCCAGCGCTGTGCGACCAAGGAAGCGACTTGGGAACCTTGGCAAAACCGGGATGAGGGCAGGGGGACCCCCCGAGCGCGGCCGTGGCCCTCGGACCCCGCTGCGTGCCGCGGTGGCCGTCCTGGCAGCGGGCGAGCAGGAAAGGCTTTCGAAATGCGCGGGGCTGCGGATCATTGGAGCCCAGGCTAGGGGTGGGAGCGGGCTGCAGCCCTGGAGGGTCCGCGCACCCGGAGAGGGTCTCCAGCCTCGCTCCGCTCGCGCTACCGCTCAGGAGGTGGCGAGGTACTGGTGTAGGGAGGAGAGCAGGCTTTCGCTGCCCTTAGTCTCGAGGAGCTATGATAAATAGGAAAGTTTCGGAGAAACCGCCCAGCCCCGTTGCGCGGGCAAAGGCGCGGCTGCTCTCCGCGGCCTGTGGGCACCCGGAGCGCGGGAACTGCGCGCGGCAGCCCGGGCAGTGCGGGAACTGCAAGCTGCAGGGGACCGCGGGACCTAATGGCCTTTCGTCTCGACGCGCCAGCCCACGCGACCCGCCGCGGCAGCTGCGGGCGGGCTCGGGGCCGCAGGAAAAGTTTGGCGAAGACGACGTTGGTGCACTGGCCCGGCTGGTGGGCAGCGTGTGGCTGGCGTCGTCGGCTGTGTCTCCGCAAAAAAGATGCTAGGAGTGGGCCCCGCAGTCCCACCGCTGGGGTGGGGACAAGACAGGCTGAACCGCAGGATGGTCTGTGGGAGGCTTGACACAGACGTGCACAGGATGGAGGACAGGGCGACTTGGGGCTAAGTCCCTGCGAACGTGCCTGGCACAGCGGGGACCCACTGTCTTCCAGGCCCAGCTTTCCTAAAACGCAATCTCTAAAAACTCACATTAAAGAGACCTCTTTATGAAAGGAAAACGAGGAACATGCCGCAGTGAAAATGATGTTTTTCCCCTCAGTGAAGGACGTTTTCTGAAGTACCCTTTTTATTCAGAGGAACCTTAATTTTATTTCACTATTTCCTGACCTTCCACTCTTTTTCTTCCCATTTTGATTCTTTTTTCCTCCCAGTCTCTTCCTGAAAAACACTATGCGAGTTTCAGTCACAAAAACACCTTTGGCCTTTAATTAAAATAATACCTACTTGCAGGAGGTAGGCTAGGACTTATTTTTTCCCTTCTCGGTAGCAGTTATCAATTCTGCCTTAGGGGGAAAAAAAAAAAAAACTTTTGAGTCAAAAATTCTGAAACTTTTATTTAGGGCCCCTGTTGGGGTGCAGTGTTGTAAGTAATTGTATTTGAGTGAAACAATTTAACCTAAAATCAGATTTTTATGATATGCCCATTTGTAGATGCCCATAATTTACACCTTAACCATTTTTTTTGAGAATGTAAAATAAAATTTCAGTAAATGTGATTTTAAATTGCTTCGTAAAATTTTTCCATAAAAAACATTTATCTCTGTGTGCATTCAGGGCCTCACACCCCACAGATTTGGTGTTTGGATTAGCTTGTTTGAGGATGTGTAGATTATAGACAGGATATTTAAGAGGCTGAGGAATTAGTGTGAGGATCAGTGTCACTTGACAAGTAGTTAAATTCACATGGAATGCACACCAATTTCATAAGGACCCATATGGTTTAATATTTTGGATTAAGATTGGTAGATTTGGTGGACTAAAAAAATGCTTTTATTCCTTACACTTTGAATGTGTAAATAACAGAATTTAGAGAAGTCATGAGGTTACTTTCATTTTCAATCCTGTAATGTGATCAGGCTACACTTGTGTAAGGATTTTTGGTTCTGACACAATCCTTATCCTAGAAGAATATTTTAAACAATGGGGATTTTTATATGAAAATGTGGGCTTTCCTACTTCCCACTCCTAAAGTTTCATCCACCCATGCAGAACTAAGTGGAAAATAGTAACAATCAACCACATTCAGACCCATACAAAACATCTGAGTGGGCCTAAATTATCTAGATACTCGTCATTTTTTAAATTTGTGTAAATATGACAATGCCATAAACACCTTGAGCTTGGTGAAGTACATCACAGTTCCACTCAATTAATAGCTATGGAAGTTTTCTTTATTGATTGCTTGATGTGTAACAATAATTGGCATTTTTTCACACATTACAAAACATTATACTTGGCTCAGTATGCAACCTTTTAAGCATAGCCATATTATTTAACAAAAGAGGAAGAAAACCTATTCTACCCAATACAGCATTTACAAATGCACAAAACATGCCACTTTGGCTTGTATATTGTCTAAATTTTAAAAAAAATCTTTTTTTAACATAAATAAGTTAGTATAATTTTTCAGTGTCTTTACAGTTATGTACACAGGTACACTTCAAATGCTTTTGCCTCATACACATACACAGGCAATGAAGAAATACTGTTTAAAGATGTAGTATCCATTTCACTTTTCTAGCAGTATGCTTTTCTCTACATGCACCTTCCTTTAAAAACACCACTTTTTCCTGTGGGCAAATTCACAAATAAAATGAAGTTTTAAATTCAAAATTATTTCATTATTTTGTGTGTGTGTGTGTGTGTGTGTGTGGTTACTTAGATCTTTAAAAATATCCAGAAATTTAAATTATTTTGACTGTGTACACAACCCAAGTGAAAAGAAAACACATTTTCTCAACAAATGTAGAAGTTACTCAAATCTGAGGATCTGGAACTCTCCATCATACATCCTAGGTTTTTGCCCAGAGTTAACCTGGAGTGAATAACTGGAAATTAACTGGTAAATTCCAATTTTTAGGGAAAACAAAGCGGATAATTTGTTTTTTTAAGCCATTTGTTGCTACATAACAGACTCAGAACTCCCAAAGGAGAATGTTTCATATAAAAATAAATAGCAACTATTTGTAGCCTGTGTTCAAATTTCTGATTTTAAAACTGAAATACCAGCTCTCACTGAAAGGGACATTACATCTTTAAAGAAAACAATTCAAACCCTTCCCCAAAATTGCTTCTTTTCATGCAAGTCAAATATTTGCTTCCTTGCTATAAACTGAAGCAAATTTTACATACATCCCCATGCCAATTCCACAGTCCCACCCGTCCTCCCCTTCCCCATGTTTATGTGCTACATAAAAGGTAAAAACTATATACACAGGTAGTACAATGAAGCAAATAAGGAAAAACCTAATTGCACAATGCTACATCCAATGCTTTTAGAGGCAGGTCATTTAAGAGTGCCTAAAATTTTAGTGTTATTGTGTTGTTGCTTTCAGTGCTTATACAAGATGTCCATTCCATGGAGTCAGCGATATGTATTTAAATGTTTTAATGTATATCTTCCTTGCTTCACCAAGCGGCCATGTATCTGATAAACAAGGAAACATTCTTAACTCTGCAAAAGAAACACAAGGAAAATTAGAAACCATTAGAGCAACATTACTAATAAAGTATAGGAATTATTTTGCTACTATCTTAAACTAGAAATATACCTGACTGCTGTACTAAAATTTTGATGACTAGTCACCACCAGTTAAGATACTGTCTTAACTGGGCTTTTGCTTCCCTCTGTTAC
This sequence comes from Ctenomys sociabilis, assembly GCA_004027165.1. Classification (NCBI taxonomy): domain Eukaryota; kingdom Metazoa; phylum Chordata; class Mammalia; order Rodentia; family Ctenomyidae; genus Ctenomys; species Ctenomys sociabilis. Next base: position 28,701 of record PVKA01018607.1, on the reverse strand, counting down.
ATTTGAGCATCAGTTCTTAAAAATGGGTGAGATTGTCCACCTCCCCACCCCCATCCCAGGGGACATTTGGCAATGTCCATAGAAATTTTCAGTTGTCACAACCAGGGGAAGATTGCTACTGGCATCTAGTGGGAGAGGCCAGGGATACTGCCAAACAGTCTAAAACGTACAGGACAGCCTCCCACAACAAAGAATTATTTGGTCCCAAATGGCAATAGTGCAGAGGTTGAAAACTCTAAAGAATGTGGGTCAAAGACGGTGAAAAAGAAAAAAAAAATGGGAAAATTCAGAAACTGTTATATTTTCTAAGTATGAAAAGCACTTAGAAATGTAACTTATAAAGGCCTCTGGAGGGAAATTCTGATACCTAGGGTCCCTCCCAAATATCCTAATGTATTATTTATATGCAATTAACACATATGAATACTTTTGTGTAATCTTTGAACTGGTGATATTACTAACAAATGCCTGGCTGTGTGTCTGAATGGGGCCTGATCCCAATAGGTATGATTGATGTAGCTTATCTGATTAGGTAGGCCACAAGTCACAAAAACCAGTGAGTTGTAGGTTTTAAGGTTATTGAAGAAAATTATTCATTCATTTCCTCACGTTACATAGAGGTGTAAATATACAAGCTCTATAGTAGCATTCTGTATTAGCTCTGAAAAATCCGAGATGCATGTAGACAACTCATATTAAAACATTATGATTTAAAAGTATACCATAATTGAATCCTACCTTAATCCCTATGGTCTTTCATTTACTTTTTAATTTTTATAAATGATTTAAAAGTTTATGTTGACATTTATTAAGTGTTCTTTACATGCTAGGCTCTGACTGTGCTTTGAGAAAAGAGATCACAATCCTTTTCTATAAGAAATGTAGTTGTTCATATACTTAGTTTAATCATTAAGAGATCACCAATCTATGTAAATTTGGGGGCTGGATTATTTAAATTAGCTATTTGAGGTGATAATATTTTCATACCTAGAAAAATCTTCACTGTGCTATAGGCTAAACCTTCACCTAACCATTTCCCCTAAAGTAGCCAAATCATCCTGTTATACATCACAATTAGCATACACGGGCTGACGTGTTCCTGGATTGCTTACTCTGGCAGCCAATTTAACTTCTGCTTTGCTACTTCAGCGCTATCAGAAATTTTTCAGGGCCTTTTAGTTATTTTTGAGCTTTCCATTTTGTATTTTTTTAATATCATCTTAAGTTTTCTTTTCTCTCCAAACTTATCAGAGATAAAAGAATGTAGCACAACACCTTGTTCACATTCCTAATCCCCTAACCAAATCTTAGCTATTTGTGCCTAATGTTTTCCTCCAAACCTAAGTACAATCATGTATTTACCATTTTTCCATATGTGGCTCAACATTTGTTACTGACCCAATTAAATTCCTAGGAAATGAATTCTCATGAAGTGGGGTACTTGTCCAGATGGGGAAAAGAATCTATTGTTCCTAACATGTTTTGATGGGACTCACAGGGACTTGACCTTCCTACCACTGAAGTCTTGGTTACAAGTACTTGCCTGGGAAACTTGCGCTGGCTGTGTAGTATTTCAAGAAAAAATCATCTTAGATTTAGACACTTGTAAGAATTACTGTATCCTGAGAGTGATTCCTAGCCTTTCCCATTGCTACTTTTGTGACTTCAAAAAATAAAATAGGACAAAACCCCCAGAAGATACTAATCTGCCAGGAACCAGTGAGACCCAGTACCCCAGGGTTTGAAGGCCCACAGGGTGCTTGGGTGTCTGTTTCAGGCTCTCAGCGATCAACCCACCGAGCTGTTTACGTTTGACGTCTTCGGAGGCCTGGCTTCTTGGGCGTCTGCTCCACAGAAGCTGCGTTGGGGGAACCGTCTGAAACATTTTCTTCTGTTCTGTTCGCTCTTTTGTTTTGAGGAGAAGAATCTGAGGGCAAGGGGAAATTTAAAAAGAACACACACAAACAATCTTTATTAGAAAAACAATGGCTTGACAGAAGTTGGCCCAACAGTCAGGGCATGAAAAGCCTACCATCACCACCCACAACCTAGATCCATCATTCCCGGTGGCCTTTAAGGGAACAAAATGAGGTTGTTTGCACACAACAGAAAGCGTATTCTACACCCCACATCTATCTCTCTCCCCCTCCCTCTCTTTCTCTTTCTCCCCCACCCCACCCCCCAACACAGTTGATAAACATCCTAAAGTTGTCACATACCTACAGCTGTCTAGTAGGGAGGAGCTGCGAGGTGCCTGGTTGGGGAAACTATCAGATCTTAACTATCTTCGGCTTCTGACTTCAAAATTGTCAACAGCCAGCCAGGGAGCATTTAAAACCTAAGATTAACAAAGTTCGACCCCCAAAAGCTATCTCAGAAGACGCTGAAAAAGCATGCTAAGGTTAATATGTCCAAACAGGCAAAAGCGGCGCGACACATACACAGACAGACAAGACAGACATTTTATGGTTTTGAAAGGGTCATTACCGTCTGCGGCAGGTCGCTTCCTGATGCCTGCGCACTGCTCCGCTAACCCCGTCTGGCTGTCTGACGGGTCAGGCTTTGGGTCTACCAAGTGCGTGTCCTCTGAGTTTGCCTGAGACCCAATTAAAGGCACCGCCTGGCGGTTCCCGCTGACATCCTGGCTCTCTTGCGGCGGCACCTTGCCCGCGCCTTTGGGGGGTCGCGGGGGTCTGTAGTAGAACTCGGGCAAACTGGCCTTTTCCACCTCCTGCCACTCGTATTTGCCCTCCAGGGGCTTGTGATTCTGAAAATCGAAATTCCACTTGCGCTGGCTCGCCTCTTCCATGTCTCTGCAGTGCTTCTCCAAGTCCCGGGTTAGCTCTTCGTGATTCACCGGGCCGAAGAGGTTTCTACAGGCGGAGGGCTTGGGGTGCTCCGCCTGCCGGGCGTCCATCCGCTCCAAGCTGGGGCTCCCGTTCGACACTCGCACGTTTGACATCGTCCTCCCGCTCGGATCTGGACGATCGCCTCGCTCACGATCTCAAAAAAAAAAAAAAAAAAAAAAAAAAAAATCCCACAAAATCACCCCCTGTAGCCCGATGCCCGCTTCTACGCTCCTAGAGTGCTCTCCGAACCGAGAAAAAAAAAAAAAAATCCCGCCGCGTCCGTCCGCGCCCGAGCTGCAGAAGCGCGCGGGGTCCGGGCCGGAGTGCGGGGCGCCCCGGCCAGGCAGCGAGAGTCGCCGCGGATCAAGTGTACGGCGGAGCGGAGGGCGGGGAAGGAGGGGAGGAGGAAGGAGGAGGAGGAGGAGGAGGAGGAGGCGGCGGAGGCGGCGGCGGAGCCCGGCCAAGTCTGGGCGGCTGCACCCCGCGGGCCCGCGACCCCCGCCGCTCTGCAAACCTCGGAGCCGCCGCGCCGTGAGAAAGTGTGGAGAAGCTCAGGGGGAGGAAGAAGAAGACCCCGAAAGGACGAGGCCCCCCTCTAGCTCGCTCGCTCACTCGCTCCCTTTTTTTTTTTTTTTTAGTTGCCCAATATGGCGGTGGAAGGGAGGCTGACGAAGAAGAAAATGATTGACACGGCGAGTCTATTTAAACAGAGCCGCGGATCCATTGGTCGGGGCGCCGGGAGCCGCCCCGCGAGGCTGGCGAGCGCGCTCTTAAGGTGGCCCGGCGCGCGCCCCCGCCCCCTGCGCCGCCCGGAGCGCGGCTGGTCGCGTGACTGCCGGAGGTGCGCGGCTGCCAGCAAACCTGCTCCGGCTGGCCTCGGAGAAATTAAAACGAAGGCAAACTAGCCAGACGGCCGGGAAGCCGAGGAGGGGCCTGCAGAGGCCCTGGAGGGGGTCCCCCGCGCTGCCTGGCGCGCGGCTGCCGCGCCCCGCGGACCCCACAGGGCCCGGCCCCGAGCTCCGCGGCCAGCTCGTTCTGCACGCACTAGCGATCCGGGATGCGGACGGCTGCGGGGTACGGGCTGCCGGCCGGAGCTGCGCCCCCCACCCCCAGCTCGGCGCTCCGCGGTGGCCCTCGCTCGGGGCTGAGCCCCGGGAGGGCCCCCTGCCTAGGCGCCGTGGCTGGGGGTGGGCAGGGGCTAGTTCGCCTTCGCTCGCCAGTCTCTGCTACTTCAGAGGGAAGCCAGAGGCTTCGGGAAGAAGCCCAGGCAAACGTCTTTCTATATATTAGCAGGGAGTCCACAGCGACAGTTATATGTTCTGAACCCCGAGCTCTCTCCCAATGAAAATAAGAATCTCAAGATCAAAAACTCCACTGGCCTCTCCAGTCCCTTAATAAACTTTGTAGCCAGCCGTCTCAGGCGCTTTTAGTTTGGGGCGGGGGTGGGTGGGCAAGGTTACACCCCTGGCTCAGGTTCTTGCTTCCCCAGCAGTTAAGGCCATTGACATTGGCTGCGTGTGAGAACTCGTCTCTTTATACTTTTCAATTCTTTCCTGGGCTGTCGCCGTTTCCTCTACCTGAATCCAGCCGCCAAATACAACAGCTCCTTCCTTCCTCCCCTTTTCTCTCCCACTAGGCTTGCTGCTCCAACCCACTCAGCACAATATTCAGATGCTACTACATGCTTGCACAGGGCTGCGGCTGCGAACTGGGAAAGAGCGAAAATATTTCCCTAGGGACCAAAGTCCAGTTTATGAGGAGTCCTAACATCTAGTATTATTATTTGGACAGTTTGCTGATCTCTTGACAACTTTATCTGTAGATATGCGCTTGAGCGGTGTAAATGGAAGTTAAAAAACAATGGGCAGGACTGTCGTAGACTGTCTCTCCACTCATATTCCCCATGCAAACCGATCGTCTTGGTTTTTGACCCAAATTAATAGATTTTTTTTTCAAATTAATAGATTTTTATAGGAAACTAACCTCCTAGGTGTTTTGTTTGGTTGGTCTTTCATTTGACTTGCGGTGCTAGAGATTGAACCCAGGGCCTTCACACTGAGCGACATCCCAGCTTTTTTTTTTCTTTTTTAATTCCCCAGATAGGGTCTTGCTAAATCACTACATTTTCCAGTCTGGGCTCCAGTTTACAGTCCTGCCTCAGCCTTCTGGCTGATGTTAGGCAGCTGCAATGCTTTCACAAGCAACTCTGCTGTACATGAGGGTGGGTTTTGTTTTCTTATTCACATCTTGCACATTTTGTGTGCTTCCCTCACCTCAGAATGTTACAGCTCAGATTGTTACAGCTGGAAAGGCCCTTTGGGACCTAGGATTTAACCCCACAGATGTTTCCTTTGTTGTCACCTCGGTGGTCACTGCCATTTAAACGTCACCAGCTCTCCCTGTGTTCCAGTTGAGCTAGTGGCTGGGCTTCAGTATATGCCAGCCACTAGCTCAACTGAAACACAGATTTTAAAAATACAGGCTGGTACCCCGAGGGCAACAAGGAAGGCAGGTGCCCAGAGCTGGGTTTGCTGCAGGACTTCCACTGGCAGAAAAGAGTTCATTTGGGGCCAGAACGGGAGGTTCACCTATTTTTTTTCGTTCTTTTCCTTTCTTTTTCCTCTCCTTTTCAAGATGCAGGACTCACTAAATTGTTCAGCCTTAAATTTCTGGGTTCTGTTTCAGCCTTCTAAGCAGCTGGGCCTACAGCTCCACAACTCTGCAGCCAATTTTTTTTGTTTTTTGCTTTTTTTGTTTTTTCCCTTTTGTATTCTATTCCCCTCCTCCCTCCTTAATTCACTGGATCTAGGTTTGGGGATGAAAGAACAGGGAAATTAGTGTGGGCCTTATTACTATGATACATACTCCCACCCCTAAAATAAGCTAATGTTTCAAGTTTACAACAATTGCTAGACAGTATAGGCATTTTATTTTGTAGTATACATACATATGCTTTTTTACACAAAATACCCCAGATTTGTAAATGGAGTTCTAGAGTATTTCACCTTGCCACAGAAGTGTGATTGTACTCATGGTAGTATTATCCATATGAAAGGAAAAAAAAAGTAACACTTCTCTCTCACACACAAGCTGCATCTCTGAACTAATATACAGGAACACTGTTTTGTTGCTTTGTTAATCTTAAAAGCAAACCAGTCACGGTCACGCCACCTTAAGCAGTCTGGCTGGCAGCAAAAGGCAGTGCTTACACCCACCTCACTGTGATCTAAAGTGTTTTGTTTATGGTCTTGGAACCAAGAGATCTGTAGAGCAAATAAAGAGAAGGCAGACGTTTGGTGTAGTAGCGGTGGAGCGTGGAAAAAAAAAAAAAAAAAAAAAAAAGAAAAACTACTCTGGAGTCCCTGAAGGAAGAAGGAGCACCGGGATCAGAGTGTCATCCTCGTGCAAGAGGGTGGGCAGCTGTGAAAGCGCGAGCCAGGGAGAAAAAATTCACACAAACAGTGGAAAGGCGGAGCCTAGAGGAAAGAGTTTCACCCTGCACCTCTTAAAACTGGGTGCTGCTTCCCCCAGCCCCTAGCGCGCGGTGACGTTTTTTGTTGTCATTTTCACTCCTGGTGATTTCACACGCAGCCGAGAAGTGTCGCGTAGGCCACCCCAAGTTCCTGTGTCTTTCAGGGAGGCAAAGACCAAAACAACTTAAAAGAAAACACCTGTGTGGCACACAAGGGTCCTGACGGGGGCGGTTGGGAACAGCTGTGTCAGCCCAGCTCCCACATGCCCCCTCCCTCTGAAAGCATGCAAGCCACAAAGTTTCCTTAGGAGTTAGAGACGCAGCTTCCCCCAGCTGCCCCTCCCACCTCAAGCACACCATTTTAATCCCTTTTCGAGACTGTATTGCATCATTCTTCAATTGCATCACCTCTGAACCAACATTTTTAGGGTTTGAAATTTTCAGTCATCTGTTTCAGACAATTTGTTTTAACAAAGTTATCGAGCACCTTCCATCAATTTCCTTATTTCTTTCTTTCAACATCTATTTACTAAATGCCTCATGTATGCCAGGCATTATCCTAAACTCTGGGGATACAGAAAAGAAAGCAAATTTGGCTTTCATCCTAGTAAGGGGAAGAGAGAGAAAAACAGAATAAATGAGTAAAATACTAATACATACTAATACTAGGAGAAGGGGATACATACTATGGAGAAAGAAATTAGCAGAGCAGGAAAGAGTATTGCAAGCTGGGGGGGGGGGTTGCATACCAGTGATGCCAACACTCCTGCAGGCTGAGGCAGGAAGATGCAAAGTTCAAGCCCAGCCTGGACAATTTAAAGATTTAATGAAATCCTATCTCAAATTTAAAAATGCAAGGAGCTTGGACTGTAGCTTAGTGGAAAGGCCATGGGTGTGAATGAGGTGGCCAGGGAAGGCCACTGGAGAAGATGGCTTTTGCATGAGACGACAGGTGCATGGGTTTCTGAGTGATGTTCCAACAAAGAGGACAACAAAGACTGAGGTGGAATCTCGCCTGACAGTCTTGAAGGAAGCCCACATAGTAAACAGAACAGAGCAAGGGGAGAGGGTGTCAGGATGTCAGATGGTGCAGGACCAAGTAGGCCTCTGGAGGGCCTCTTATTTATTTGTATAGTAGATTGAACCAAGTAGCCACTGAGCTACAGTCTCAGCCTCCTTGTAGGGCATTTATTTTATTTTGCGGAACTGGGAATTGAACTCAGGCCCCATTTCCCTGGCCCCTTGTAGGGCTTTAAAAAAAAAATAGGGATGACATTGGGATATTAGGAGGTTGTAAGCAGTGAACTGATGCACCGTTACCACATGTAAGTTGTCTCCCAGAGTGTTATTCTCCACGCATGGGGAATGAAGAGATGAATAGATCCTAATCCCTATTTGTGGGGTGTGTGTGCCCTAGAGAGGGAGACCACCATGTGCACTAAACCTAGATTAATTTCATTTATTTATTTATTACTTATTTTTGGCGGAACTAGGGATTGAACTCAGGCCCTTTTGCTTGCCAGGGAAGCACTTATTCCACTGAGCCATCTCCCCAGCCCCTGCACTAAACCTAGAGACAGAGCTGAGGATGGTAGTGCTCACCTGTAACAGGACTCCTCAGGAGACTGAGGGAGAAGATTTCAAGTTCAAAGCCAGCCTCAGCAACTTAGAGTCTGTTTCAAAGTAAAAATTTTTAAAAAGGCTGTAGCTCAGTAAGTAGTAACCTAGGTTTGATTCCCTAGGAGCACAAACACAAGCACACAGTAGAAGTGGAAAGCAATACCTGGAAGAACATGATGCTATTTATCTTGCTATCAAAAAGAAATAGAATCATTATGTGTTGGCTTATTTTGCTATAGTATTTTGTTTTTGTTTTTTTTTTTTTTTTTTTTTTTTTTTTTTTTTTTTTTTTTTTTTTTTTTTTTTTTTTTTTTTTTTTTTTTTTTTT
>PVKA01018607.1:0-20332 GCA_004027165.1 Ctenomys sociabilis | reverse complement strand
TTGAACTCAGGACCTTGAGCTTGCCAGGTAGGCGCTTATTTTACTGAGCTATCTCCCCAGCCCTACAGTCAATCCTAATCAATACTGAGGAAAATGTTTAGGAGATAGAGAATAGGGAAGGTGAAGAATGTGGTATGTTGCAGTCAAGAAAATTATAAGGGTGTATCTGTAGGGTAATGAGGTAGTTGTAAGGTAATCTTAGAGATAATTATAAGTGTATATCAGTGGAATGAGGTCAAATGGTGGTCATAAGAGACATACTTTAATTTTTTAAATCATTTACTTATTTATTCATTTGGTAGAAGGTTTCACTGACATAGCTCAGACTCATAGTGATCCTCCTGTCTCAGCCTTCCAGTGCTGGGATTACAGATATGTGCCACCACACCTGGTTTTCTTTCTCTTTTTTTGGGGGGGGGCAGAACTGGGGATTGAACTCAGGCCCTTGCCCTTGCCAGGGAAGCGTTTATTCCACTGAGCTATCTCCCCGGCCCCTTACACCTGGTTTTCAGTAACCAGCTTGGTGCACCCAGGGCAGGGCTGACACAGCATGTGGTACTGGGGATCAAACCTGGGTCCTTGTGCTTGCTAGGCAGGTGCTTAGATTGCTGAGCTATCTCCCTGGCCCAAGACGCACATTTAAAATTTTTTTTTTTTTTTTTTTTTTTTTTTTTTTTTTGTATTTTAGGGAACGGTCTACAGGGTGTTCTCATTGCTAGATCAGACTGGTCATGGTCCACCTGTTTACAGCCTCCCAAGAGCTGGGTTTACAAGCACTGTGCCACCATGCCCAGTCTCAGTTGCCATCTCAGCATGCCCCAGGGGCAGGGCCCAGCAGGCAGGCCTGAGGATTGAACCCCCAGCGCCTGGGCCTACTTGCAGTCACTTTAATCCACTGAGCTATTTGTCCGGCCAAGAGGCACACTTTAAAAAAAAAATCTGCTGAATGTGCAGCTGTGGAAACTGATGGTATACATAACAAAGAGAATGATAGGACCACTACTCGGGCTTGTCTCCTGAGCTGAAGCAAGCCTAGGATGTGAGAGTGCTGGGTTTGGAGTTGTGAGTTTGGAATCACTTGCAGAAGGTGGAGCCAAACATGTTGAGAGGCAGTATCTAGGGGCAGAGAGATGAGCTGGATGGGGCGACAGCCTCCTGTGGTCTTAACTCTAAGGCAACTGGGAGATGGTCACAACACAGACAGGAGGTGGAAGGGCCACGAGACCAGGATGAGTCAGTCTGAGGCAGAGAGCAAGGGCAGTTATCTGAGCTACAAAGACAAGCTGCAGCTCCTTGTTGGTGTTTTGAGCTATGACTGTGAGTGGGGAGGTGCTAAGGCAGTCAGAGCTCTGGGTGTGGAAGCAAATTAGAGGATGAGGCAGGTGTTGCTACACAGGGCAGTGCTTTTGGAGGCTGCTACATATTCAAGTAACAGACACAGCCGCCTGAAGTGGTGCTATGGAGAAAGGACTAGAAAGCAAAGAACTACGGGAGCGTGATCAGAGACTTAAATGCCTGCCTGGCAAGTGCAAGGTCCTGAGTTCTATCCCTCCTACTGAAAAAAGAAAAGAAAAGAAAAGGACAAATGCAGATTACTGGTAGCTGGATGAGGGAGACTGGGAGGGGTGGAGAAAGTGAAGATGGAGTTAAAGCTTCAACTGGGGTGTTTGAGAAAATAATGCCAGTATTGCAGAGGAAGACCTCTAGAAGAAGTCCATCAAAATCTATTTTTGTTTTCCTTCTTAGTAACACAGTTGTAGCTAGGTATATACCTACCCAGGTACCTAAAATTTCCCATGTTCCTTTGCAGTGAGGTGTATCCTTGCTATGGTGCACTATGTTCCAAGAGACTGTAAGTAAAAACAAAATGTGTCGACTGCACATGGTGGCACATGCCCGTAACCCCTGCCCCTGAGGCTGAAGCGGGACAATCATGAATACAAGGTCAACTTGGGCTATACACCAAGTTTGAGGCCACCTTGGACCACATATCAGGACCCTGTCTGAATAACAAACAAAAAACCAAAGGAGAAATCTACCTTCCACAGCAGGCCAAATGAGCCCTTTTATTAAGCATTTTTCCATGGGGAAGACAGGAAAAAGTAGGGAAAACTTGGAATATGACTGATCACCAAGAATCCAGATCCTCAACCCAACCCCACAACCATTCTGTTTTGTATTCATCTGTTACATTAATTTAGTCAATTCTATTACAGAGGAAAATATTCAGGAGGCACAGAAGAGAGAAGGTTAAGAGTTTGATTTATTACAGTCATTAGGCTCATTGAAATTAATTGGATCCCCAAAGAAATAAATGAATAGAAATAGATGACTCTTAAGAGGACAGCCAAGACAATGCTAGGGATATGAATCTGACACAAACTGTGAAGGGGCGCCATGGCTGGTAGCATTCTCTGACACTATCCGTGTGGTTTGGTCTGGTTTAATTTGGTTTGGCTTGGAGACAGGGTCTCTCGTGTAGTCCAGGCTAGCTTTGAAGTTGTAGCAATCCTCCTGCCTCAGCCTCCTGAGTGCTGGGATCACAAGCATGCACCACCACACCCATCCATGTCTTCATATGTGCCACTAATCCTAAATAGATTAGATTAAAAAGATATGGGTCTAGGGATGCATGTGGTATTCTCAGTTATTTTAGATCACATTGGGGGTAGACACACTTGTCACAGGATTGTTCCTTACTCAGAATCATCAGAGAGTGTAATCCTGTTCCCATTCCTTTCCTAGAGTTCCTCAGACAAGGAGAGAGGAGATTACTATCTGACCCAAACTTGGCTAATACATTCTTTCTCCTGAAAAATCTGGAAATCAGGTCTTGGCAGTTAGAGACAAATATGGAAATGTGTACTTGACAGTGCCTTTGGTGAACACTACCTTCAGCCCGTGTGTGATAAAGGTGCACATAGAGTCTATTCACAGAGCATCAAAAGGAAGAAAATGAAAAGATGAAGAGGCTAGGGAACAGAGACCACAAGGATTTGGAAAGACAGATAACCTGTAGTGACTAGAACTCTCACTTTGTGGATTGCATAGTTCCTGAGGCCCTGCTTCCTGCTCTGATGGTCAGGGAGATGGCCCTGTGTTTACATTCCCTCTTTCCTCTCAGCTAGTTTGTTATGGGTTGATCAACAAATGCTTCACATATTTGAAAGCAGCTTCCTCTGGTGACATCACATCTGGTCCTCCTAAGACATGTGCTATTATCTTCTTTAACAGATGAAATCCTGACATAGAGAACTGAATGTTATGACCCTGCAGACTCTAAAGACCATGTATGGGAGATGCAGTGCTTGGTGGGTTTCCAAATCCTATCACTAAGCTTTTGCTGGCTCAATTTACTTATGAGAACTATTCACAAAAAGAAGGTCCCAGGGCTGGGGAGATACCTCTGTGGTCTAAGTGCTTGTCTGGCAAGTGCAGGATCCAGATTCAATCCCCAGGACCACATGCTATAAGGCCCCACGCTGGCCAGTGAAACTAGGTGTGGTGGCCCATGCCCTTAATCCTAGCCCTGGGGAAGCCGAGAGAGGAGGATCACTATGAGTATGAGCAGCACTGCATAGTGAGGCCCTGTACCAAATAAAAAAATAAGTAAAAGGTAGGAGGAGGAAGAGGAAGAACAGGAAGAGAAGGATGAGGAGAAGGAGAAGGAAGAGGAGGAGGAGGAAGTGGAGAAGGAAGAGGAGAAGGAACAAGAGGACAAGGAGGTGGAAGAGGAGGAGAAGAAGAAGAGGAAGAAGAAGAAGACATTGATTCTGGCTGGGTGTGGTAGTGCACGCCTGTAATCTCAGCTCTTGGGAGGCTGAGGCTGGAAGATTGCTATGAGTTCAAGAACAGCCTAGACTACAAAGTGAAACTGTCTCAAAACAAAACAAAGAAGAAGGTGTGGGGGGAGGTTCTGAGAGTAAATGGGATTCAAAGCCCTAGAAAGAAAATTTGGCAGCTTTGACAAAAACTATATTTCAGAATCATTTAAATCATAGTCAACAAATGTAAGTTTATCACTATTGCCAGTGTCATAAGATTGGAAGAAAGCAAAACTTGAATTCATAACCACTTATAATTTAATTTCCATAACATAAGTGGGCAACTTCTGCAGCTAAAATATGGAATTTGCAGCAAAAATGTGTTTGCCACCAGTCCACCACTTTCAATCACATTTTGTCTTACATACGGAGAAAACATGAAGAAAAAATCTTGATTCTGATCTCAGTCTTGAGTTTATACAAACATACACCTAAAAAATCCTGGAAACTCTCCCCTTTCTGCTTCTTCACTCACTCTGAACAATCATTCACATGAATATTTGTCCATTTCTTCATTCATTAAATTTTTAATGAGCCCTTAGCAGATGCCAGACTCTCTGGGGATAAAGCAGAAAACAAAGATAGCCGAAGTCCCTGCTGTCATGGAATGGCATTTGTGCACAAGTATGGAAAGCACACAATACACAAATAAATAAGCATAATATGTCATATTGTTGTAAGTGCCAAAAAAGGACAAATAAACTCGTTAAGCATAGAGACAGTAATGAAGGCAGATGCTATTTTAACAGAAAAGGATTCTTTGGATAAAATGTCATTTGAGTAGAGACCTGAATGGAATGAGGGCATGGACCATATAATTTTCTGATTTCCAGGCAGAGGAAATAGCTAATCCCAAGGCTGGGAGGTAAGAATGCGCTGGGGATAGCTGAGGGACAATTAAGGAACTAATAAGCTAGAAAGATGGTGAGTAGGGGCTGGGAGATAGAAGATAAGATCGAGGAGTAATGGGGGAAGGAATCAGATGATGGAAACTTTATAAACCACGGTAAAGAATGAATTTTATTCCAATCAAAGTAACTCATCTTTGAGCAGTGTTTTGATCTGATGTGGGCCAATTTCAATCACTTTGCTGAGTAGGAAGTAAATACTTCAAAGGAGCCAGAGAGAAGTGGAGAGGGGGTCATGGTTCCTTGGTGTGGCAGCAGGGCTGATGAAAAGAAGTAGAGAAGGTGAAAGGCCTGTGTTGCAGATACAATTTTGAGAAATTCCAACACTTTGGTGGTATTAAAACTGTAGGACTAGTGTGTAGGACTAGTGGGGGAAGGACAAATAGCTCAGCACTCAGATGATTGAGACTGGGTGTGGTGGTGTGCCTGTAATCCTTGCACTTGGGAGGCTGTAAACAGGAGGATCACTATGAGTCCATCTATGCAGTGAGACCTTGTAAACCCTGTAGACCCGCCCTAATTATAAAACTAGAGGACTAGAAAAGCCTCTGCAGTAAGCCTGAAGGGACTATATCTTTTATTTTATTTTATTTTATTTTATTTTATTTTATTTTATTTTATTTTATTTTTGTCTTTTTGAGACAGGGTCTCACTATTATGCAGTTCAGGCTGGCCTTAAGCTCGCTTTGTAGCTCAGGCTGGTCTCGAACTCACAACAATCCTCCTGCCTCAGTCTCCCAAGTGCTGGAATTACAGGCATGCGCCACCATGCCCGGCTGACTATATCTTTTAGAAGTGACCAAGAGAGACCAAGTAAAAGTATTCGTAGGGAGAGACAGAGCGAAGAGAGGGACGGGGGAGGGGAAGGGGGATGGGAAGAATGGAGGAGAGGGGAGAAAGAGAGAGAGAGAGAAATCAAATGTGGTTGATAGGCCAAGTAAGACAGAACTGAAAACTGACCACTATGTTTGGCCATTAAAATCATAGGTGATCTTAATTAAGAGTAGTTTTGGTAGAATGGAAGATATCACACCTTGACTGGGACGGGCTAAAAAGGAAGAAAGTCATGCCTTTGCGTGCAGCGTACTCATATGAATGAAACAGTCACACACGTGGTTCTACTACTGGGAAAACAGCTCGGGCCAGGGGTGCAGTCTGGCTGGTTGGGGAGCAAGGGTATTAAAACTAGGCCTGAAGAGGTAGCTCAGAGATAGAGCACTTACCTAGCACGTGCAAGGCCTTGGGTTCAATCTCCAGCAACAAGAAGGCACAAAATAGGCACACGTGGTGACTGGCTTCTCCTCTGTTTTGTTGTCTTGGGCTATTCTGCTTCCTTCAGGGTCTTTTCTTAACTTTCACATAAAATTGTGATGCCAGCAAATGACCTTTAAACCTCTCTGAAAGCAATCACTTTGAGAGAACATGCTAAGAGAATTAGCACAGAATTAGCTTGGCTTGGAAATCTCATATTTCAACCAGTTAATGTTCTGCCCAGCAAAATCATTGCAAAACAGCATTTTCTGAGTAGACCCAGTGTAACAGGGCTCAGTGTAAAGTTCTATTATAAATTCTTAGCATATTAAAATAATAAGTTACATTTCTATTTCCCAAGTTGCAGTGACAGTTCTTTGAACTCCAGTAATCTGCTTAAATTCTTTTTTTTTTTTGGGTGGGGTAGAACCAAGGATTGAACTCAGGCCCTTACGCTTGCCTTAAGCATTTATTCTACTGAGCTATCTCCCCAGCTAACCTGCTCAAATTCTATTCTCATGTCAAACGCAGCTTGTAATTTACTGTCCTTTTTTTTTTTTTTTTTAATATTTTGGGTTTTTATATTTTTTTTTTTTTTTTTTTTTTTTTTTTTGTGGAACCGAGGATTGAACTCAGACCCTTGAGCTTGCCAGGGAAGCGCTTATTCCACTGAGCCATCTCCCCAGCCCTGGGATTAGATTATTCTGATCTATAATCAAAGTAGTTTTCTTTCTCTTCCTTTACTGAAGAAAATTGAAAGATCCCAAACAGTTAGGCTCTCTGTGGCCACATGAGGACAGAAGAGGGTTAGGAATAAGACAGACTCCCTCCCCTTTCCCTGTAACTTTCCAGAAGCAGGGATGGCTTGGACCTGCTTCACTGTTCGTATGGCACAGGAGGCAACAGGAGGCGAGAATCCTGCAAATTTTTCAAACTGGGAACCATAATCCACTTCTCTAAATGTATATATAAGAGTTTTCATTTGCAGAAAGTTGACTGAACTCCATATTTGCAAAAATTCTACTTTCTTACCATTTTTAATTAATTGTCATACATTGTCTACATAATAATCTGATTTTTACATTTGTTTATTTATTTTTTGATGGTGCCAGGGATTGAACCCAGGACCTGACACTGGCCAGGCAAGCACTTATTCCATTGAGCTATCTCCCCAGCCCCCAAAATTTTATTTATTTATTATTTATTTATTTTTTTTGACGGAACCAGATGTTGAACTCAGGCCTTTGTGCTTGCCAGGCAAGTGCTTATTCTACTGAGCTATCTCTCTGCTCCTTGCATTTATTTTTTGATAGAGTGTTTTAACAGTTGGTGCATTTAGTATTAAAATCCTTAATCTGTGAGACAGAACTGAAGATACAAGTTGGCTTATTTATGGTCACATACAATCAGCTGCAAAGTCAAGACAACAATCTAAGCCTATGTTCTGTTTTCCATTAAATGTAGTTCATTTAAAAGCTCTCAACTAGGTATGATGGCACATAACTGTAATCCCAGCACTCTTGAGGTTAAAGCAGGATGGTAGTCACAAGTCTGAGGCCAGCCCGGGCTAAGTTGTGAGTTTAAGGCCAGTCTCAGCTACATAATGAGATCCTGTATCACTGTCTCTAAAATATCATGTAAGATATAAATCTGTAGTCTAAGTTTGTTTTTATCCTTCAATTCCAATGCTCTAAATAAAGTAAATGCGAAGTTGAGAGTTAGTACCCAGTAGGTATGGCAAGTATATACAATTCTGATGGAGATACCCAAGATAGCTCCCAAGGCATCCTGAATTTTTATTTTATTTTATTTCTTTATGCTTAACCAAGGATTGAACTCAGGGGCTTGTGCTTGCTATGGAAGCGCATATTCCACTGAGTCATCTCCCTGGCCCCCAAGGCATCCTGTTAGGAGTGCTACAACAATTTTTTTTTTTTTTACAGTACCAGGTATTAAACTTTGGATCTTGTGCTTGCCAGGCAAGTGAGCAGTGCTAAATGTGGCGGTGTTACATGAATTTCCTAGAGAGGTGTAAAACTGTCTTGAGTTGGTAGGAGGCTGGCATCCAAAGACTACATTGGGGGGCCAGGGAGATAGCTCAGTGGAATAAGTGCTTGCCTGGCAAGCACAAGGTCCTGAGTTTGATTCCTGGTACCACAAAAAAAAAAAAAAAAAGAAGAAGAAAAACAAAAGAGGACTACATTGGACAAGTCCAGCGTGGCCAGTAGATGTGTTTCTTAAGGATTATTTACTGAGCAGTGGATGACTTGCATGCTGCAGTACTGTGAAAGTTGCCACCTTCCCTTTTGTTATGCTACTCATTAGGACAGCAAAAGGTAGACCAAAAGCAAGAAGGGTCCTTGGAAACAGTTGTGTGTACTCTGCTTCTGTCCCTATCAGGGATTCCTCCAGACCCAGCAAATACTACCAAACTGCAGTAATGGGTGACCCTTGGCATGCTGTGGGCTATTTACCTGGGGTTGGGTGGTGTAACACAGATGGCTAAATAGAGATAGAGTTGCTTAGGGCTCAGAGAACAAGTCTCACTACACGAAGTCATGGGAACTATCCGCGGCTCCCAACATGAAGCACCAGAGTCCCAGGTCAAGGCCTGGGCTGCTTTCCAAGAACTATAGTTTATAATGGGGCCTAGGACAGGGAGCTTTGTCTAAAAGAAGGAAAATGGTTATTTGCTAAATTCTTTTTACACTTTCTCTTGAGAATTAGAAGTAGGAAGTTCTGGAGAACTAGAGAACCATAGTAAGAGGGAGATAGCTGCTCACTGAGGTCTAGGAGTGACCAGCAGGCACCATGCCCTGTTGTAACTAGTCATGGACTTCTAAGGCAAAGCTGTCTAGATTGTCTAATATTCCAATGAAGTTTTTCAGAGTCCTTTCTAAGTTTGTTTTTTTATGTTCTAAGGACTTGGCAAGTATAGCTGAGGTTCCTGTTAAACACAAGAACACACATACTTGACTTATGACTTGCAGAAACAAATGAGACTTTTCCTCACAGAGAGGGTCCAATACATGTAACAAAAACTCAGCATATGGTCACAAATTGGTTCAATTTATTTTTTAGTTTTTGGTACTGGAAATTGAACCTAGGGCCTTTCTACTGAACTACATTGCCAGCTCTTTTTTTTTTTTTTTTTTTTATTTTTATTTTGAGACAGGTCTCTACAAGTTGCCCAGGCTGTGCTTGAACTTTCAGCCCTTTTGCTTTTACTTCCCAGAGTACTAAGACCATAGGCATGTGCCACTATACCCAGCCAGTTCATATTAGTTACAATCTAGTGCAGCTAGCCCAAGCAAGATCTCAGGGAGCAGGGGACAGTTTGATCAAGGGTGTACTTTATTTATTTTTTATGTATCTGTTCATTACTAATAATGTGTCAAGGCCGGGTACTAAAGTCATATAAAATAAACAAGAATAAGTGTTTCTCTGGCAAGCGCAATGGGCCTGAGTTCAATTCCTGGTTCCACACAAAAAAGTAAAGATAAAATAAACAAGAAAAACAGGCCAGCCAGATAGCTCAGCAGACTAAAGCTCCTGCTTAGGCAGAGTGCAGCAGTTGGGGTTTGATCCTCGGTGTGCCATGCTGGCCATAGTGGTTGAGACTGGGTGTGGTGGTGCTTGCCTGTAATCCCAGCATTTGAGAGGCTGAAAACAGAAGAATCACTATGAGTACAACCTACATAGTGAGAAGCTTGGAGACCCTGTACTAAATACGTAGAAGGAAAAAGAAAAACAAATTAAAAAAAAAAAAAATCTGTCTTGGAGGTTATTGGATCAGTGGGAAAGAAACAAAAACACCATTCATTTACTTATTTTAAAAAATCTCATCATTTAAAAAAGGAAAACAAATTACTGCAAATTTAGAGAAACAGTACATAGTTCTGAATGCTTAAATGGTAGGTCCTCTTCTGCATGTGTGTCATTCCATTGGAGCTCCTCTATCCAAGCCCAGCTTATCAATCATGATAAGATTTGCATCAGTGTATTATTTAACCAAGCAAAAAGATAAGAAGGGAATTATATCATAGTTCATCAGCGCTTTGATCACTGGAATGCGGAATGGCCATAAGTGCAACATCCCCATTTTTAACAAAAATGTAAGCTTCTTTGCATTTTAAATGTGGTTATAATATTTTAGTCTTGAAAGTTAGATATCACTTACTGATTTTTTTTTTCAGCGATGATGAGTATGCCCAAGGAGTGCTTTAAAAGTTGCAGTGTATATTTAAAACCTATAGGGCTGGGGAAATAGCTCAGTGGTATAAGCGTCTCCCTGGCAAGCTCAAGGCCCTGAGTTCAATCCCTGGTACCAAAAATAAATAAAAAATAAAATCTATTACAGTAAAAGACAGATGGCTACACTTTCCCTCTCTTTGAGCACATGTATCATTTTCTGAAGCAGTTTTGGAAGTCATCTTTCCCAAGTGTCTTTTTTTTTTTTTTTTTTTTTTGCAGAGCTGGGATTTGAACTCAGGCCCTTGTGTTTGCCAGGCAAGTACTTATTTTATTGCGCCATCTCCCCATCACCTCACAAGTTATAACAAAAATATAGTGGACGCTGCTGAGTGCTGGCCAACAGAAGGCAGAGCTTCTCAGGTGTCCCCCTCCACCTTATTCACAGACTCAGGTACAGAGTGCTTGCTGCTACTTTACCAAAGTCAAAATGACCAAGAGAAGTTAGTACGTTGAGCCAATTCAGGACAGCAAGGCAGCCATGAGAGCGCAAGTAAACACTTAATTCCGGAGCTGCTTCAGGAGTGGCAAGTATGAGGAAGGGATGGTGGCACGTACTGTCCTCCCAGCACTCAGGAGGTCACAAGTTTGAAGACAGTCTGGCCTACACAGTGAGTTCAAGGCCAGCCTGAACATAGTAAAACCTTGGCTGAAGTCCCACCCTTCACAAAAGGGGCAAAAATGATGGGCTAAATGTGTTTGAATGTACGCGCGCGCGCGCGTGTGTGTGTCTGTGTGTGTGGTATTTTGAGGAAATTAATGGCAACATGTCATTTTGGGGAGTTGAGAGGGTTTTGCCATGTAGAAGAAAGATCTAGAAAACCAGTCTTAAAATATGAGTCATCATTATTTATTTGTATATCCAGATTTATCACAGATCTATATTTAACATTCAGAGAGTCATAATCACTTAACATAAAAATTATAAAACCCACCGGTGCCTCTTCTAATACAATTAGCTTGACTTCTTCTTCTTCTTCTTTTTTTTTTTTTGTTGTTGTTGTGGTAGCAGGGTTGGGACCTTGTGCCTGCCAAGCTGGTGCTTACACCACTAAGCCATATCCCCAGTCCAGACTGACTTTTTAATACTATGCTATACTGAAAGTTCAAAAAGTTGTACATTTTTTTAAAAGTATGGGTAATATGAGTCAAATAACTCATTTGTTTGGGGAATAGCTCAATGGAACAGTGAACGTGTAAGGTCCTGGTTTCAGTGTTCCAGGGACAAAACAATAACAACAAACCTTTCCACGATGAGGAATCTGTGGGGTAGGGCTTGTAATATCAGCACTCTGGGAGGCTGAAGCAGGAGGAAAGCAAGTAGAAGCCCAGCTTGGATAATTGATCAATTCAGTGAAAATTCATTTCAAAATAAAAACTTTTAAAAAGGTTTGAAGATGTATGGCTCAGCATGAAGGCCTTGAGTTCAATCCTCAGTACCAAAAAAGAGAAAAATCTTTTACTCTTTTTCACAACACTGAGTTATGTGGTAAAGCTGCAAAGTGTAAATGAAGGTGTGAAACCATTTTCTCCTGTGGGGGGAGGGTAAGCAACTCACAAAGTAAAGTCTTGGGTCTGATTTTCAATTTTGCTGAAAGTGTTTTTAGTTGGTAGAAGTATGCTTGACAGACGTCGAAGCTGAAAGTGCACAAACAAGATTAAATGTTCTCAAGCAACACTGTCCTCTAGCAACGTGAGATGCAGATGCAAGTTAGGTTTCCTAGTGGCTATGTGTTTTGAAAAGTAAAAGTGAAATGAAACAGATGAAATGCCATTTTAACATGCAACCAACATAAAAATTATTGAGAATTTCACATTTCTTTTTCATACTCCTTTCTTGACCTCTAGTGTATAGTTTACACTTCAGCACAGCCCAGTTGGAGTAGCACTTTTAAGTGCATAAGACCACACAAGGTTAATCAGCTCTCTACTGGACAGCGTGACCCTAAAAGATGACAGTAATATTAAATGAAAATGCCAAAGGAGATAGCTCAAGAGACTAAAGGGCCTTGCTTAGGCAGCGTGCAGCAGCTGTGGTTTGATCCCTGGCATACCAGGCTGGCCCTACCCCTGGGGGCAGCTGAGACTGAGATTGAGACAGGGTGTGGTGTTGTGTGCCTGTAATCCCAGGGCTTGTGAGGCTGAAAAACAAGAGAATCACTACAAATCCAATCTATGTAGTGAGACCCTGTAGACCTGTCCTAAATACATAAAAAAGAAAAAGAAATTGTGCCCTTAAATTTCATTAGCGTAGTAATTTTTATGATTCGTGAGTGAAATGCTAGTAGTCTTGCTCTTAGTCTTAGATTTCTATTATTTTTAGTGCAGCATTTTACAGAGTATACTTGCTTTTCCTGGACAGACTTTCTAATTCTCCCATCCTCTATAGATAAGGGTAGTCATAGGATACAGGCTGAGGAGAAAGAGGTAAAGTGAAATCTATCAAGTCACATGGGAAAAATTTTTATCCCTATATTAATAAATATGGTGGCCATCTTGGCACTATGATAAAAGCTCTTTAACATACCCAAGACAACAACAGAAACAGGTATCTTTCCCAATATTGATATAACTGAAATGAACACTCAGGCCACATAAACATGGGAGTAGAGGGTAGCAAGGGGGAGTCCCTAGCAGAGCTGTCCTCAGTGGGCTTTGCTTGGAGAATCACAACCAAAGTTTGCCCTTCTTTCTCCCATTTTCCTTCTTTGGGAGATTTTCTTTCCTCTGATAGAAACATTTTTTTCTCTACCTATGAAAGAGTACTCGCTTGCCTCTGATACTTAAGAGACTGTGGAACTAGAATTAACAGGAAAATTTCTTTGAAGTTTCTTATTTATCATTAACTATTCATACACAGATACTGCCCTAATCTGTATATTTAAAATTAAAAACAACAATAACAAAAAAACACCATATCTGTCATGAAAAACTGTCCCATTACTCAGTTAATAAGTGAGGTCCTATTGTGTTAATTCAACCAAGTTTTGTTAATTACAAACATATATGATTCATTGTTCAGTGGTTTCTCTTATTGGCTGTGGGGGGGTCACAATAATTCAAGAACCCAGAGTCACTTAAATACATAGGAGCAGTTTTTCCACCACTGTATTTACAGGGTAAATACACTGTATTTACAGGTAATTACAGGGGAATATGTGAAGAATGCTAGCTAATGAAAAAATACACTCAACTTATGCAGTGGCAGATTGTGGAAATTTTGCTAAGTGTATTTCCTGAGTTATATAGTAGTAGACTGAATGGGTAACTAATCCACTAGAGGGAGTATGTGTGTGTGTGAGCATGTGTGTGTTTTCTTAGGTATTGAAAACCACCAGGTTTTTGCTTGTTTTTATTTTTATTTTTTGGAGGAACCAGGGATTGAACTCAGGCCCTTGCACTTGCCAGGGAAGCAATTATTCCACTGAGCCATCTCCCTGGTCCCTTGTTTTTGCTTTTATATAGGGGCTCATTAAGTTGTGGCTGACCTCAAACTTATGATCCTTCTGTCTCAGCCTCCCACATAGGTGGGATTAGATGAGATTAGATGAAAGGTGTTTTGTTTTGTCACTTAACAGTGTTATCATGGAATTTTTATCATGTGTAAATAAACTAAGAGTCTGCAAAGATTCAGTTCTTTAAGTCTCATCCAACTCCCAAACTAATTTTTTTCTTTTTTTCTGGCAGAATCAGGGATTGAACTCAGGCCCTTGCACTTGCCAGGCAAGTGCTTATTCTACTGAGCCATCTCCCCAGCCCCCAAAATAATTTTTACTACAGCCACTCTGCCATGTGGGACAAAAGCATTCTGACTTTTTTTTTTGTACTGCAGATTGAACACAGGGTATTCAGACTGAGCTATATCCCCAGCTCCAGACAATCCCTTCTGCCTCCTTGTTTGCTCCAGACAATCCCTTCTGCCTCCTTTTTTATTTTTATTTTTTTATTTTTATTTTTATTTTTGTCTTTTTGAGACAGGGTCTCACTATGCAGTTCAGGCTGGCCTTAAGCTCACTTTGTAGCTCAGGCTGGTCTCGAACTCACAACAATCCTCCTGCCTCCGCCTCCCGAGTGCTGGGATTACAGGCATGCGCCACCATGCCCGGCTTGCCTCCTTTTTTAATATATTTGGTACAGGGTCTCACTACGCAGCTCAGACTCCCAGTGATCCTCCTATTTTTCAGCCTCCCCAGTGGTGAGATTACAGTCTTGCACCATCCCATTGGTCTTGGTGGCTGGCTCAGTTAGCTTAGGGGCAGGGCCTGCGTAGTAGTGGTGGTGGGTATCAAACCACGGTCCCTGCACTTGCCTAAGAAGATGCTTAGTCTGCTGAGCTATTTTGCCTGCCTAATCCCTCTTTTTTGAGACAGTAGGTATAACTAAATCAGCAAACTGGTTGGGCTAAAACTTGAAGCCTCCTACTTTAGCTTCCCAGAGCAATGAGATTATAGGACTGTGTCACCACATTATGACAGTTGTTTTGACAAAGTAAATGCTCTTTCTGAGTTAGTCTCGATGGGGAGATAGCTCAGTGGCATAAGGGCCTGCCTGGCAAATGCAAGGTTCTGAGTTTGATACCTGGTACCAAAATGAGTTAGTTTTAATTATTAAAGTCCACAGAAGTTCATTCACCTTATCTGTATTTATTTGCCTTTATAAGGGAAATGTTCATGGCTGACTTGAAAAACTGATTATCTTATGTCAACCAAGTCAGCAGTCTTCTAGATAATGAACACAATTAAAATTTTTTTATTTATCACTCTCATACAAATTTTCATTAAAATTCAAATTACTAGATTTGCTAAATTGTACTATCAGCTTCTTTTTTTCCTTGGTACCACAGATTGAACTCAGGATCCTGCGTTTCCCAGGCAAGCGCTTATTCTAGTGAGCTATCTCCCCAGCGCTTCCTTTTTTTTTTTTTTTTTTTTTTTGGAGGAACTCGGGCCCTTGAATTCCACTGAGCCACCTCCCTGGTCCAAAATACAATTTTTTTTTTTTTTTCCTGTGGAACCAGGGATTGAACTCAGGATCTTGTGCTTGCCAGGCAAGTGCTTATCCTCCCAAGCCATCTCCCCAGCCCTCCCCAGCTCTTACTATCAGATTTACAAAAGAAAATCCAGGCTGGGCAGGATTGCACAGGACTGTAATCCCACCACTCAGGAGCCTGATGCAGGAGCATTTGGGTAGTTTAGAGGCCAGTTTGGGCTAGATAGTAAATTCAAGACCAGCGTGAACTGCATTCAAAATCTCATCTCAAAAAACAACAAGCGCAAACAACACTCCAGAGGCTAGCAACCCTTCAAAGTGATGGCCTCTCTGTGGTGGAATGCAGGAATCATTAAGAACCAAATTTTGGTTCCATCTGCTTACACATGCATTTTCTCTACTTAATTTCACACAACTGAAAAAATACCACTTTTTTGTAGGAAATTTCTTGCTACCAATCAGTCTACAAGATCATCATTCAAGAGGAAGGCAAGAGCCTGGTGAAACTGATAAACTTTATATATATATATATATATATATATATATATATATATATATATATATATATTTTTTTTTTTTTTTTTTTTTATCGGACTCTTTAAGATCTAGGTTCAGAGCAACTGAATTTTTTGGAGCGTACTAAAATGTATCCTTGGAAATTCTTTCATATTGCTACTTTTTAAAATCAGCTTGTTTTCAAATGGATCCAGTCATATCTGAAACACCACTTTCATAAGAACTCATAAACACTGTCTTCTAAGCATCTGAAACTGACTTTGACTCGGGAACTTCAAGCCATTTAAAACACTGCCTTGATGGTTGGTGCTTTTTCAGGCTCATGCTTCTAGTTATCTCTTTTTAAGTTTCGAAATTTGCATGGCTGCCTTTTTGATTTTGCCTCAAAAGTCAGTCTTAATCATGCAGGAGTTGTTTGAGGTTTACTTGAACAAGGAGGCCTTCGATTTTAACCTTATTTGCATTTGTACCGTGGCAAAGCCCACAGTTTTAAAGTAGTACCTAGATACTGCCTACACGTTTGGTTTGCTGCCGCCGCATACTTCTCGGTAATTGCTGGGTGGCTAGATTATCTTCGTTAGATCATTATTCACATCTCCCGCGATTTCTGAGCGTACGCTTTATGTCACCGTTCCTCTTCACTCGTCTCACCTTTGCGCTGCGGTTATCCCCTCTGAAGCCTGGGATTTGCGTCCCTGGATGCAATCACGATTTTCTTGAGCAGTTTCAGCGCCGGCCGAGGGGCAGGAACCCCGGGCTCATAAACACGCTGCGGCGCAGGCGCAGAGGCCGCAGGCGGCTACGCGGTCGGCAGCCCGCGTTGCTTTTCCTACTGCAAAGACTAAATAGCAAAACGCGCCCTATAGTGAGGAACCGATTCGACTTTTCGTACTTTTTTGTTTTTTTGTGTCCGAAGAACTAGTTTTCCGGTATCTGGAGCCTTCCACGGGAAGTTCCTCACGGAATTACTCAACCCCCAAAGAACTGCCGCTAGCCCCCCAGCTAGTTACAGCACCCTAATTTGTAACTGAATTCCTGCTAAGGAATCCTGGCTTTTTCTTCTGAAGGTTTCACTCATGAAGTGTGGAGGGGCGTACAAAAATGGGGGAACAGGGTGGGGCAGGCAGAAGAGAACCACGAAAAAAATCTCGCGTTGGCCTCCCCCAGACATCGCGATATCTGCCTACAGGGATGCAGGACTCCGCCCCTGGCGTGTGCGCATGCGTGGGGGTTTTAGCGCGCAAACTTTTCAAAGCTTTCTGCCTGGCAGTAATAGGCGAGGTAGTTTATCGTCGGGAGAAGTCTGTCACATTGATACCCCGGATTCGAGTACGCACCATCACCTACTTCGAGATATCGGCTTCTCTTTGAGAAGTTTCAGCGAATTAAGTGGGAAAGGAGCAGAAGTTGGGAGAGCCTGTTTTAAAAATAAGAGCCAGCCCTGTGAGGTGGCACAGGCCAGTAACCCTAACTCTCCCGAGGCTGAGGCAGGAAGATCACTGCGAGTTCGAAGCCAGCCTGGGCTACAAAGTGAGTTCAAGGCCACCCTGAAGCACATAATGAAACCCTGTCTCAGAAAGATCAAGTGTGTGTGTGTGTGAGTTTTAAAAATTTAAAAAGAGAGTTTCACTGGAAAAGGTAACTCTGGGCAGCATAAAGGGATAAATCTAGGGAGGCCGGGGAGATGGCTCAGTGGAATAAGCGCTTCCCTGGCAAGCCCAAGGGCCTGAGTTCAATCCCTGGTTCCACCTCCCCCCCCAGAAAAAAAGGGATTTCCCGAAGGTGTTCAGAGGATGTGATGAACTAAGGTAATATGTACAGTAAGAGGGTGGGAAAATTCACTGACAGGAAAATGAAGAGAGTAGCTATGTTGTATACCTGAGAGGTGAAGCTAGAAAGAACTGTTGGTAGTACAGGAAATTTTTCTTAAAATATATGTCTGTTTATAAACAGGAAGGCGGAAATGTCACACATTTAGCCCATGATGTATAAAGTGGAAGTTGGAACGTCCCTAAGTGAGTGAAAACAAGATTTTGAAAAGCCACAAGTTGTGAGCAAGTGCTGAGGTTGGGATGGGTAGGACAGTTGAGGTGCCAGACAGAAGTCAGGAATTTCGGAATTTTGAGGACTCTGACTAATTCTGGCCTCTTTTTCTCTCAGGATACATGGAACTGCACAAACACTGGATATTTTGCTCTGTGACATCTTAAAGGTACTACCCAAACCCTCAAGCGTTTTTTTTTTTTTTTTTTTTTTTTTTTTTTGTGTGTGTGTGTGTGTGTGTAACTGGGGATTGAACTCAGGCCCCTGTGCTTGCCAGGGAAGCACTTACTCTATTAAGCCATCTCCCTGGCCCCAAACACTTTTTTTTTTTTGCGGTACTAGGGATTGAACTCAGGACCTTGTGCTTGCTAGGCACGTGCTTATTCTAGTGAGCTATCTCCCCAGCCCAGGTGTCCTCTGTTTGCTGGAAATGTTCCCCTACAGTCTCTTGACCCCTGCCCCCTCTCACTGACCCATCATTCAACCAGAATAAAATGCTGATTTAGTACAATGAATAATGGCATTTTCCACTAAGTTACTCACAGGATTGTCACTGGCCCATACTTGCAGCCTTCCAGTTCTGTAGATGTCAGAGTCCCCTGTGCTGTTGGAAACAGACCTCTACAGCCTAGCCAATCCACAGTCACTCTTCAGTATCCCAAGGAATTATTTCTGGAACCATTCAGGAATACAAAATCCATGTTGCTTGTCACTTACATAACATGAAATAATATTTTCAATTAACTGATGTTCACCTTCCTATAAACTTTAACTCATCCTTGGGTTACTTATAATAAATAAATGTAAATGCTATGTAAAAAGTTTCTGTACTATATTGCTTTTAGGGAATAATAACAAAAGGTACAGATGCTCAATACAGATACAGTTTTTAAAATATTTTCAGTCTACTGTTGGTTGTATCTGAGGATTTAGAATCTATGGAAATGGAGGGTTGACTCTTTTTGTATATATGTTTTGAGATGGGTGTCATTCTGTTGCCTTCACTGGCCCCCAAACTCCTGAGTTCAAGCAGTCCTCTTTGCCTCAGACTTCTGAGGAGCTAGGACTATAGGCATGTGCCACCACACCTAGTTCTATCCATATTTCGATCCTATGCAGGTTGCCTGCAGTATAAGGCAGAGAAATGCTGATGGACTACATAATTTCTCTAGATGAAGGAATGGCTGATAGGTAAGGAAGAGGGCTTCATCTATAAGGACAATTAAGTATGGAAAGGCAAGCATTGAGGTTAGCAGTGACAGAGGATGATCTACATAGTACTATTTAGAATGGAGGTGCTTTAGTAGAAACCCAGACACAGGATCTGGGCTTGGTGGTATGTGCTTGTATTCCCAGCCGAGAAGATCACTTGAGCCTGGAAATGTGAAGCCAGCCTGAGCAGCATAGTGAAACCTTGTCCGAGAGAAAAACAAACAATGTCTCAGGAAAACAAATAAACAAACAAAAAAAGAAAACCAGGCATGGTAGTTTCCTACCAAGAAGTTTTCTTTAGAATTCTTTACTTTATTTTGGCAACCTAAACTAAACTCTGGCAGCTGGACTATATCTGTGGAATTCATAGGAAGATGCTGTATGAAAATCCCTTTGATGGGGGCTAGGAAGATAGCTCAGTAGAAAAAGCGCTTGCTTGGCAAGCGCAAGGGCTGAGTTCAATCCCTGGTTCCACCAAAAAACAAAACAAAACAAAACATCCCATTGATGCAATAGATTAGGGTTTCTGCATGTCTTGTTTTAGGGAGTGGATCATCCAGCTCTAAGAGGCAAGATACCTAAGTATGAGGTCATAGAAATACAGAATTGAGAGTCAGGCCTAGGGTTTGACTTTAACATACACCAGTTACTCTGTATGACTTCTCAGAGACTCAGTTTCCCCTTGTAAAATGTAATAGATATTATTATGAAGACCAAAATGAAGAAAGATGACATGGGTGTATAGAACCTAGACTGTAGTATGTGATCAGTAAGTGAGAGTTGCATCTTTGAACCTCCTGCTGTTTGTGCGTGCCACCTACTGGCTTGTAGATAATCTCTGGAGCGTGTGTCCATCTGGGTCCAGAGAACTTTGTTTGCACATTAGAATGACCTGGAGAGTCTTTACGTATATGCTTGTAGTAGATAATGATCTCATTCCTTGTAACATATTTTAATTCTGTTTTTAAATCTTTCTTTCATCTCTCTTCCTCAACATGAGGAGCTTTAACAACCCCTAATGCCCAGAGTTCACTCCAGTTGAATCAGACACTGGAAGTGGAATCCAGACATTTTTTTTTTATAATGTTCTCCATTTTCCAACCAAGTTTGAGAACCACTGCTGTAAGGTTTCCCTGTAGAAGGAGGAAACAAATTAGACTTCCTGATCTGGATGGTTATGTATTTGAACATTTTCAGAGGGAATAAAGACTAGAGCCTGAGATGGACAAAATGTGTAGGCACGTTGAACTATATGCTGGAAGGAGTCTGCTGTGGTAAAAGAGGGGGAGAACATGCCAGAAAACACAGGATTTGCCATAGAAAAGATGTTGAGGGGCT
>PVKA01018606.1:0-43552 GCA_004027165.1 Ctenomys sociabilis | reverse complement strand
TTCTTCTTCTTCTTCCCCTTCACCCTCTTGTACTTTAGGGAAGGGTCTTCAGGGTCTCACTACTAGATTGGTCTCCTAGTGATCTGCCTGTTTATGGCCTCTCAAGAGCAGGGATTGCAGGCATGCACCATCATGCCTTGTCCAATTGCTGTCTCAGTGCATCCCAAGAGAGGAGCCAGCATGGAAGGCTCAGGGATTGAACTCCTTAATCTGTTGAGCTGTTTGGCCAGTTTGATTTCAGTTCTTTTGGTAAAATACATAGGAAGGAATAGCTGGCTTGAATGAGACCTCCAGTCCTAGCATTTTTAGGAGTCTCCATTCTGATTTCCATAATGGTTGAACCAGCTAATTTCTCTTATAACTTCCCTAAATTTAAACAAATGTTCAATCAGAAATCATTTGCAAGTAGCATAAGTCTCCTACATGAAGTTTTGCTGCTATGCTGCTAGTTCTTGTTCACACTGATCTTGGCTTTCTTTGTGAATTCCTACATGCTATTGCTCTGCTTCCTGTCTTTGCAGGTAGCAGAGCTGCAAGCAGCTTGTGGTTTGCAGCAATGCAGATCAGAGTAGAAGCAGAGGTGGTAGGTTCTCTGCAGATGGAATTTAAATGACAGAAGAGCCAAGCTTATCCATCATCTCTCTGTGAGAAAGAACAAAAATCTTTAAAGTATAATATTTTGTAAAATTATTTTGATTTTATCCATAAGCATCTGGTCAATGTATTATATTATAGTTTGTTGGTAATTCTTTTCCTCTGCTGCTTTATTGTTTGTGTTATGGAATTATAATGGGTTTAGTTGGTTGTACTCCACACTTGGGCCTACTCATTCCTACACATTTCTATTGTTTATTTCTGAACATAAAAGACATTAACATAACTAATTATAATAAAGGTATGCTCACAGAAATTGTCTCATTCTTCTCTTCTACCTTGCTCTCAGCTCCCCATATTTCTATTATAAACAATCTCACTGATTCTTAGCCAAGCAGGTGGCATTTTCTCCTAAAATGATACAAAAGAATATTGTCCTACTTCTTTTTCTTTCTTTCATTCATGAAAGGTGGCATGCTATGAGTACTCTTTTGTACTTTGATTATTCGAATATATATAATCTTGGGATTTGTTTAAATCAGTTCAAAGAGCATGAGTTCAAAGAAATCCTTCTCATTCTTCTTTTTTTCTTCTCCTCATTCTTCTTTGTGGTTCATCAATAGGCGTATTATGTCTTAGGTATGTCCAATTTTTTAACTTTATACTTCAGTTCTTCTCTTTCATATAGTTAGTAAATTGAAGAATCTGGAGCATGTGACCTTAAGAGACTTGTGCTGTGTAGAGTATTAATATTTCATACAATATTTGATGTTTTCCTCAGTTTCTTTGTATATCCTACAAATTAGCAGATCAGAGGCTTGAATGCAGTGCCTTTCTATTCCTTTGACAAAACCATAGGTAGTGGTTTTCCATTAATAGGCATGCAGCCTTTTCTTCTTCCCTCCCTTCCTCCCTCCTTCCCTCCTTTTTTTGTCAGTAGCAATAGATGCTCATAGTGTAGATTAATTCACTTGGGACACAAAGTGGGGATTTTATAACATTATTTGTATTTGTTAAATGGAAAATTTGTAAAAATATACTTTTTTACTATTTGGTTATCAAATTGTGCATTCCATGATACTTCCTAAGTTGACACTTGATTCCTTTTGAAATAACCATAGTGTCCACTAATAATTTTATTTTATCTGGTATTACAAGATGTTTCAGACTCATTATCTACCTTTGCTACCCTAGGTATAGATTTAATGGTTCTCAAAAATGTTTCGGTTGCTGTTACAGCTTATTCCTAGATGGCCTGCCAATGCCTCCTGCAGTCATGGGACAGGTCTCTAGAGTTCATGATTGATTCCTGGCCCAATCCTGGGATGATGGCGTGTGAGTGCTGCTAGAATTATGGATATAGACAGAAAGCACTGAAGATTGTGCTTGCTACCATCAGTAAACTTAGGCAGATCTGATGGTTACTTACATGGGAAACATCATCCATTTCCTACCTCAGTAAATTTTCTAGGACTTACATCATCCCTGTGGATAAGTGAAGAATTGAGAGAAAGAAAATCCTAGAGCAACCAATGAACTAGGCAACAATTAAAAAAAATGGGAAGAAAGGGATTTTACTACTTGATGTAGTAAGATGGAGCTTTCTGTCACCCACAGAAGAGGGACACAAGAACTGAATTCTGTTATGGAAAAATAAAGACATTTCTCAGTGTGTGCTTAAGTCACTTTCCCCAATGCTGAGACACAATGCAAGATGTCCACAATTTAAAAGAGGAGAGATTTACTTTGGCTCACATTTTAGGATTTTCAGGCCTTGCATGTTGGTGGCTCATGCACAGTGCAAAGGTCTTGCAAAGAAATGCTGCTCTGGCAAGCAGAGAGTCAAAGGAGAGGCCAGGGAGGACAATAAAGCCTTCCAGGCCATGGCCCCAGTGATCACCCTCATCACAATGAACCTGTCTCCTAAGGACAAGTGAGCTTTTCCGAACCCACAATCTAATCACCTTTCAGAAGTACAATGTATGAGTATAAGAGGCTTTGGGGGAACACCTACATATAAACCATAACAGTCTTGGACGTGTCTTTGTTCTTTGTTCCAGATATACTCATCTGTCCTGTGATATGAAGTGTGACAGGAGCTGATGGTATTACCATTATTTGAAACACATTAGATGTATGAGCTTAATATTACAGGGTTTCTCTCATAAGAGAAACATAAGGAACAGATAAAAAACAAAATAAATGATAGATAGCAGGAGGCAGGGAGATAGATTTTATTTTTTTGGCTGTAGAAAGATTATTTTTCTAGGTTTTATTGAAGAACAAATAGCAATGAGACAGTTTCAAATCAAATTAACAGGACAGATTCAATAATCAATGCATTGCATATTGTTTTCATAGTGGTTTGTTGTTGCACAAGGTGCATACATGATATTCTACTTACAACACTATTAGAGCAGATTTCTCTAATCAGTGAATTTAGAGAATGTAGCTGTATACTCATCTTACATTTTAAAAGTTGGATTGTAGTACAGTTTCAATAATTAATACTTTCTACCTTGTTATCTTCTTAGTGGTTGTCCATAGTACTAGAAGCCAGCATAATATCCTCTCCAACCATTATTAATGCAAATCTTGCTTCTCATATAATTAAGCAGAAGTACTGCATATTTATTCTAACTCTACTGTTTATACAAACACAGCATGGTTCTCCTTTGTATCCCTCTTTTTTTGTTTAGACCTGTCAAAGGTCATTCAACCATTATAGGTGCCTGAACTCGGCAATAACAATCAAACACACTCCAGCAATCCACAATAAGAGTGAGTTATCGGAAGAAGTTGTTGACTATAGCCATTTACAGCTCAACATATTATTATAGCCTTATCTGATATACCTCCTTTTTAAACTTTTCTTTTGAATGGTTAAGACCAAGATAAAGCAAGACCTATATAACAAAAAATGTAGCTTTCGTATCTGATGAGGTCAGTCAAGCACCTCAGGGTTTATCTTGAATCTTGTATCTCACTCTGTAGATCCTTTGTCTGTGTCAGCCATGTGTCTGAGTCATGGCCATTCCTTGACCAGTTTGTTCTCTGTGAGAGCCTGAGAGAAAGTTTTCTCTCCATGTGACTCTCCTTAGGCATACAATAGATCATCGATCAATTTCTGCTGTGGCTCCATAATTTCCTTGATCAGAAAATTTAGGGCACAACTGAGTTTCATGATGTTACAGTATAGGTTCTCCCATGGCCTGAGTCTTCGCTGACCTTGAAAGGGTAGGGCCAAAATGTTGGTTGACCTTGCATCCCTTCCCTTTCTCCAATTTTTGATCTGTGAACTTAGGTTTAACGATCCAGAAGAGAAGCTGATTAGTACCCTGCAGCATATGCTGTTCAATTTGCCCCAACTATCTGACTAAAATCTTCTTAGTTACTGTTATACATTTCTATTTGTATTTCTTCTTCTAACTACTTATACTAGGGAGAATATACAATATTTGCACATATGTGTCTGGTTTATTTCACTTATGAGTATATGTTCAAGTGGCATCCACTTCAATATAAATGCTTCAAGTTTATCATTCTTTATAGCTGAGTAATACTCCATTATATAGAAATACCACATCTTTTTTCAACTGTTCCTCAAGTGACAGGCATATTGGTTGTTTCCAATATTTTGCTATCACAAATTGTGCTGCTATAAATATAGGTACACACATATCACTATGATATAATGTTTTCAGTTCCTCTGGGAAAATTCCCAGCAAAGGGATAGCCAGCTTGGATGCAATTTCCAGTGCTACTCTTTTGAGGAGTTCCCACAAAGATGTCCACAATGTTTGCACCAGTCTACATTCCCACCAGCAGTGGAGAAGGGTTCCCTTTTCCCACATCCTCTCCAACATTAGTTGTTAGTTGATTTCTTTATGATACCATTCTGTCTGGAGTGAGATGCTATCTCAGTGTTGTTTTTATTTGCATTTCACGGATGACTAGCAATGTGGAGCATTTTTTCATATATTTATTCATTTCTTTAATTTCGTCCTATGAGAAGTATGTATTCATGTCAGATGCCCATTTCTGGATTGGGTCTTCAAATTTGAGGGCTGTAATATATCTTATTTCTTTATATATTCTAGAGAGCAGACCTTTGTCTGTGGGCTTATTAGTTACAATTTTTTCAAAATTTGTGGGTTGTCTGTTCACTTTCTTGACAGTTCTTTTGACATGTAGAAACTCCTTAAGAAGAGTTGATCTCAGATGTTAATTCTTTCAAATGTTTCCTGTGCGAATACATATTTGTTCATGAACACTTTGCCTACCCCTATGTCTTCAAGAATTCCCCCTCCTTTCTCTTCCAGGAGATTGAGTGTATCTGTTTCAATGTTTAAATTTTTAATCCATTTTGACATTAGCTTAGTTCATGGTTATAGATCTGAGTCAAGTTTTAGTTTTCGGCATGTAGAAATTCAGGTTTTTCCATCACCATTTGTTAAAGAGGCTATCTTTATTCCAGTGAGCTAGTTTGGCCACTTTGTCAAAGATCAAGTGGCTGAGTGTGTTTGTAGAGGACTCTGCATCTTCTAATCTATTCTACTGATCTTCAGGTCTACTTCATTGCCAATACCATGCTGATTTTATCACAGTGGCTTTGTAGTATAATTTCAAGTCAGGTTTTGTTATGCCTTCTGCCTTGTCTTTGTTGATCAGCATTGCCTTTGCTATTCTAGGTCTTTTCTGGTTCCAAATAAATTTTAGGACTGATTTCTCTAGGTCTGGGAGGAGTTTCCACACTGATGGCACTTTGATAGGGATTGCATTAAATCTGTACAGCAATTGTGGGAGTATGGCCATCTTCATGATGTTGGTTCTTCCTATCGAGGAGCATGGAATATTTTTCCATTTTCTGAAATCCTCTATAGTCTCTTCTCTTAGGGTGTTGTAATTTTCCATGAAAAATAAGGAAATCTTTGATTTCCTTTATTAAGTGAATTCCAAGGTATTTCATTTTCTGTGGTGCTATTGTTAAAGGTAGTGTTTCTATAGTATCTCTCTCATTGTGTTCTTATCTGTGTAGAGGAATGCTATTGACTTTTGAGTATTGACTTTGTATCCTGCTATGCTATTGAATTTGTGTATCAATTTTAGTAGCTTCTTGGTGGAAGTTTTTGTGTCTTCCAATTAAAGTATCATGTCATCTGTAAACAGTGATAATTTAGCTTCTTCTTTACCTATTCTTATTCCTTTTATTTCTCTCTCTTTTCTAATGGTTGTTGCTAATGATTTCAAAACTATATTGAATTGGAGGGGTGATAGAGGACAACCTTGTCTTGTGCCAGATCTAAGAGTAAAAGATTTCAAATTTTCCCCATTTAGGATTATATTAGCCATTGAGTTGTCATAGATGGCTTTTATCAAATTGAGGTAGAGTCCATGTATTCCAATTTTCTGTAGCATTTTGAACATGAATGAGTGTTAGACTTTGTCAAAAGCTTTTTCTGCATCAGTTGAGATGAACATGTGGTTTTTAGGTTTCAGTCTATTAACATAGTGTATTACATTTACAGATTTTCAAATATTGAACCTTCCTTGTATCCCTGGAATAAATCCTACTTGATCATGGTGTATAACCTTCTTGATGATTCTCTGTATTCTATTTGCCAAGATTTTATTGAGAATTTTTGCATCATGAGGGAGGTTAGCTTGTAGTTCTGTTTTTTGGTTGTGTCTTTCCCTGGTTTGGTAATCAGTATTACACTTGCCTCCAGAAATGATTTTGGGAGGACTGCTTCCTTTTCAATTTCATTGAAGACTTTGAGGAGTGTAGGGATTATATCTTCTATAAATTTCTTGTAGAATTCAGCTGATAATCAATCAGAACCTGAATTTTTCTTTGTCGGAAGGATTTTTATTATGTTTTGTTTTGCATTGGCTGTAATTGTTTTATTGAGAGTTGTTATATATATTTAGCTTTGGTAATTTGTGCCTTTCAAGGAATCTGTCCATTTCTTGTATGTCTTCTATTCTGTGAGCGTAAAGATTCTCAAAGTAGCTATTGATAATCTGAATTTCCACTGGGTCTGTATTGATTTCACCCTTTTCATTCCTTATCTCTTGTACTTGAATTTTCTTTTGCCTCCTTTTGATGAGGTTGGCCAGAGGCTCATCAACTTTATTTAGTTTTTCAAAGAACCAACTTTATGATTTGTGGATTCTTTGAACTGTTTTCTTCATCTTAGTTGAATTAATTTCTGCTCTAATCTTTATGATTTCTTCCCGTCTTTGTGCTCTGGGTTTCATTTGCTCTTCTTTTTCTAGTTGTTGGAGGTGCAACATTAGGGTGTTTATTTGTTCCCATTCTGTTTTGCTAATGTGGGAGCTCATAGCTCTGATTTTCCCTCTGAGAACTGCTTTCATCGCACTCCATAAATTCCAGTATGCTGTGGTTGAATTTTCATTGAATTGTAGATATTGTTGAATTTCATGTTTGATTTTATCTGTGACCCATTGATTGGTGAATAGGGTTTTGTTTAGTTTCTATGAATTTTGCGAGTTTTTCTCATTTCTTTTGTTGCTTATTTCCAGTTTCATTGCCCTGAGGTAATATAATAAGGATGGGATAATTTATGTTTTCTTCCATACACTAATGAATGACCTAAGGACTAATATGTCATCTATTTTAGAAAACCACCCCATGTGCACCTGAAAAAAAAAACTATGTATTCATCTGTGGTTGGATGGAACAGTCTGTATATGTCCACCAAGTCCATTTATTCCCAGCTCTAGTTCAGTTCTGCTACATCCTTGCTGATTTTTTGTCTGGTTGATCTATCTTTTTGAGATAAGGGGGTGTTAAGGTCTCCTGTTAAGATTGTGGACTTGGATATTAGATTTTTCATGTCTATTAAGACTTGTCTTACATAGTTGGGTACTCCAGTGTTTGGTGCATAAATATCTGTGTGTTTTACGTCTTTGTCTTGTATTTTTCCCATAACCAATATGTAGTGGCCTTTTCTATGTCGTTTGATCATTCTTGGTTTGAAGTTGAGACTGTCTCAGAACAGAATTGCTACTCCTGCTTTTTTCTGAGGTCCTGGGGAATGTAGTATTATTTTCCATCCTTTGACTTTGAGCCTATGAATATCTTTTTGAGTTAAGTGTGTTTCTTGTATACAGAATATTGTGGGATTTTGTTTCCTAATCCACTGTGCCAGTCTATTTCTCTTAATTGGTGAATTGAGTCCATTTATATTGATAGTTATAACTGAAATGTGCTGACTTATGTTTGTCATGATATTTACTTGCTGTTGTTTACTATTTTTCACCCCGTGTTTAGTTGTTTGTCCTATTTAGTGGGTTCCTTCTGTTCTCATTTGTGGAGTTCTGGTCAATATGGTCCCTCTCTGGAACAACTTTCAGTAGTCTGTGTAGGGATGGCTTTGTCATCATCCAATTCTTTAGTTTTTCTTTGTCATGGAAGTATTTCACTTCTTCATCGAACTTGAAAAAGAGTTTTGCAGGGTACAATATTCCTGGCTGGAATTTGTTTTCATACAGGACTTAAAGAACTCTTCTCCATGCTCTCCTTGCTTTCAGAGTTTTTGTAGAGAAGTCAGCTGTAATTCTGATGGGTTTTCCTTTGAATGTGATCTGCTTTTTCTCTCTAGCAGCTTTCAGTATATTATTTTTGTGTTGGATTTCTGGGATCTTGACTAGTATATGTCTCGGTGTGTTTTTACTTGGGTTGAAGTTATTTGGTGTTCTATGTGCTTCAGTTATCTGAATGTTGGATTGCTTCCTCATATTTGGGACATTTTCTGCAATTACTTCTCCCCAAATTCTTTTCATATCATTTGTATTGGCTCCTTCATTCTCATTGATGCCAATTAATCTCACATTATTCATCTTGGTGTCATCTTGCAGGTGATGGATTATTCTTTCCTACATTCTCATTGTTTTTAAGAGATCCTTTCTCACCTTTTCATTAGCTGCACCAGCATCTTCAAGATCTGAATCTCTGTCTTCACTTTCACTCAAATAGTTTGTAGAATCGTGATTTTGATTTTTAGTTCTTATATATCTTTTTAACTCTGTTGCATGCATTCTATTTGTTTTCTGTATTGCTCATTCCAGGAATCCATCATATTTCTGATCTCCCCAGTTTGTTTGTTTGTTTGTTTTTTTAATCAATGTCTTCTTTAGAGGTAGCTATTAATTCTTTTACTGCAGACTTTTTTCCAAATTGGATTTCCTTTATATATTTCCGGAATTGATTCTCCACTTCAGATGCTATGATTTCAAAGAATTCTTTTTTGACTTCATAAATTCCTTCTTCTTTGATTTCCTCTTTGCCTTTCTGCTGTTGTTTCTTTGCTTCTGATGCTATTAATTCATACATTTCAGCTGCAATAGTGTCCTCTGAACTTGTTCTCAGTGGGCATTGGGTTTCCCCCATATGTTTCTGGATTTGATTCATTACTTCAGATGCTATGTATTCATAAATTTCTTTTTTCATTTCAGGTGTTAATTCTGGTCTGAGTTCCTCTATACCTTTCTTCTGTTTCTTTGCTTCTGCCTCTGTTAATTCATTAATTTCAGCTGAGCTAGTGTCCTCTATACTTATTGGTGGACTCGAGGCCTGAGGTAACATTTTTCTCCCTGTCCTTGTCATTTTGTATAGCACTAACCTCTGACCTTTGGTGTAGAGCTTTGGTGCAGTTATAACCTTAGCGCATAATGAGATTGGGGTGCTAGTCTATTAAGTTTGAGATTATCCAGTTATGCCTGGGCTGGACTAGCAGTTGTGTTCAGTTCCTTTTTGCTGCAGCTCTTCTGGTGCAACTGTGAGTCTGTTTTTCCCTTCTGTTGTCTCCCTGGTCTGGGGATCACTGTATGGGAGAAGCTCTCCCATACACTCACCAAGCCAGGTGAGGATAGATTGGGTGCAGGGAGAGTCACAAAGGTTGTCACTTCCATGGTGGGCTTGGGGGCATGGGCTCTGGGGAGTTGCCGGATAGGCCAGTCTGGGGTATTTTAGGCCAATTGCTTGCTCGGGGTCTTGGGGCCTGGGGCTCGGAATGACACAAAGCACAGAGGGAGATGCCAAAGGCTCTCCCACACCCTCAACCAACCATACTTGAGTGTATCAGGTGCTCGGAGAGCTGGAAAAATTGTCACTCGCTCAGTGGTCTTGAGGTCGGGGCCTCCAGATAGCATGGTGCACACAGGGAGAAGCCAAAGGCTCTCCTTCAGACTCACCACACACTCACTGAACTGGGGTGCCAAGCTTCAGAGAAATTCCCACTTGCTAGGAGATCTTGTGGGTAGGGGCTGCAGGAGCATATTGATTTTTCTCAAAGGCAAAGGACATGGAAAGAGAGGTGGTGGGAAAGAAAGAGTAAGGGGACAGCAAAGGACTTCAGTTGCAGTATGCACAGGTACCAACCCCACACAAGTAATGTAGATGTTATGTATGCAGACATGTACAATTAAAGAAAATGATCTGAGAAAAAAGGAAAGAGTAATCCCCAATTTCTATGTCTCAATTTTTTAAATCTTTTATTTATTTGATACAGGGTCTCACTATGCAGCTCGGACTCCTAGTGATTTTCCTGTCTAGCCTCCCTTGTACTGGGATTACAGATGTGCACCACCATGCCCAGTTTCAGTGGCCTACATGGTACACCCAGGGTTCCATGTCTGGCACAGCATGCAATATTAGGAAAGAACCTAGGTTTTTACATTTGCCAGGCAGGCTCCTACACTACTGAGCTGTCTCTCCAGCCCTCAGTTCAGCTTTTAAATGCAAGAATTACATATAAATTTTGGATTCAAAACATGTTGGTTAAATGGACACTGAAGTGTGGACAGACAACCTCTTTCTCAAAGCTAGGATGGGAGTACGCCCCTACATGGTCCACTTCAACAGAAAGCCTCTCTTGAATTTATTCTGTTCCAGACAGCAGAAATGACAGTTTCTTCCCTGCATAATCTGCAGAGCTGTAATTGTAAGTACATCTCCAATGCAAGGACTGTCACCTTGGCAGGCATCATTATTACTTGTACATCCTGTATGCTTTAAAGTGTCTTCTTCTTATTACTTCCTCCATCAATGTATATGGAAAGTTCTTCAGGATTATAGACCATATAAAATGCATTAAATGTTTTGTAACTTAGCTGGGCAGAAATTATAAACAACAAAACAACCACACATTATTTTGATATGTTATAATAAGTGCATAGTGGTTTTTATAGACCTATAATATTCACATAGCAAATTTTTATAGACAAAATATTTTTACTTGTCCTCTCTTGTTTTATTTATCTTCAAAAAATCCCCATGAAACTGGGCAAGGGATAAATGGGTATACAGCTGCAAGATCTGTAATGTATCTTCCATGCTAGAGCCTGCAGAATTATTGAGACTGTTATCATCGGCAGATCAACAAGGTTTTTCATTTTAACAAGATGCCCTTTTTGTAGGAAACTAAGGAGTTTTATACAGTA
The DNA here is from genome assembly GCA_004027165.1 of Ctenomys sociabilis. Lineage (NCBI taxonomy): Eukaryota > Metazoa > Chordata > Mammalia > Rodentia > Ctenomyidae > Ctenomys > Ctenomys sociabilis. The sequence goes on along the minus strand of PVKA01018606.1, from coordinate 32,491 downwards.
AAATTTCTATTTGCCTATATCTGAGTCACATATGATTAAACTCTTCAGGTTTATGTTAAAGCCAAATTGGACTTGAAGTCTCTTAATCGTATTATTACTCTCTAGAAAATGACTCAGGAGATATGAACCAATGCTAGAAAATTATTACTGTAAGCTGTTAACACCTTTACCTGTATTTAATCATCAAAAATTTTAATCTATTACTTAGTTTGAATTGGTAAATAATTTTGTGTATTTATGGGTTACAATGTGATATTTTGATACATGTATACATTGTAGAAAGATTAAATCAAGCTCATTGATATTGCCATTATTTACTTAATTTTCTGCAAAAATGTTTACAACGTACTCTTTAAGTAACTATCTCAAATTCCTTGATTTTTTTCTACTGTTTAGTTGTCAGAGTAGGGATTTAACTGTTTTATCTCTGGTTCTCATACTCCTCTCCATTCCTGAAGATGTTGTTTTATCTTTATCTTCAATTTTATTCTCTGTTCTGATCTTTGTTTTAATTGCAAATTCATGATGTCTTCCCTACCCTGAACCTCCAGTAGAAAAAGAAATCTCCTTGTCTTCTTCCTTCATTTACTTCTTACATTTTTTCCTCCAGGTATCAGATTTGTCTTACTAATGCACTACTCTGACACTGAATTATGTAGCTGAAAATGTTCCCACACTTTCCAGTGCATGAAATCCAGGTTCGTGAGCCTGGCCCAAGGCACTTACAGACTCTCCTGGGTTTGTCCTCACTTCGTTCATATCACATCTTGTGCATTAGCCAAACTCAGATACTCAGGTTTTTACTTTATGGTGTATTTATGATTTTTCTATGCATTTTTTTCTATATAGAGTGCATGTGATAACCTCACATGCTGAAAACTACCCATATTACACCTCCCAGTTCAAATGCTACTTCTACCAATACTTTTTGCCCATTTATCTTAAATTCAAGCAAGTTCTCTGTCACGATTTTAATTGAATCTCTCTATCACATTAGTGTGGAAGTCAGAGAGACTGTGCTGTACAGTTACAGCACTTTTATATCTTTTACAGATTTTATAGAAAAAATAGTTGCTTTCACATCACAAGCTATCAACAGATGTTTTTCAAATAAATTGTGGTTAGGCTGAAATGACAAATTTGTTTAAAACACTATTAATTTTATTCTGAAAGGTCAACTTTCAATAGTTTTAAATCTTTTAAAATAATGTAGCTGCTGTATTGTGTGTTATTACTTAAAGGTCTCTTGAACACTTGATATAGTTTTTCACTTTATCAAAAATGCACATTAAATCAAACAAATATCCAGCTAAGTTTTTTAATGTATATTCCTGAATGTCTAACTTTCTGTGCACCCACACCTATCTTCCCACATGGTTAAAATTTGAGACACTCCTCCTCCCCAGACTATCTTTCTCCTTACAAAAAGTATCTATAAATAAAGCATCCAGATGGATTCTTTTCCATCCAGATGGATTCTTTTCCCAACACTCTTCCAACACCACCCTCTCCGCCAGCCCTACCAGATAGTCTCCCCTTGTCACATCAGCATTGGATGTCCCCAGGAAGTAGCAAGGATTCTGTGAAGAAAAACTGGATTTGAAAGATTAAGGCAGAGGGCAAACAGAAGGCTGGCACAGAATGAGTCTTAAGCCAAAAGAGGGACAGCATGGCCAACAGCATGATCTCAGTCTTGTAGCTGCCATGAGAAGAGGGCAGAAAGATTCCTGAATGCACTGGCACCTCTGCTCAGCGTTTGTAGAACTCAGGTTCCACAAAATTACTCCTAACTCTACTACTCAATAAATATTTGATCCCATGAATAGAAAACAATGGAGAGAATCCAAATTTAATCAAAACCAGGTAATACATGCATGATCACTTTAATCTCATCCCAAACTTCCACTATTATCCTTCACTCCTTGAGATCCACTGGCAACATTTTGGGCCATGACTGCTTCTCTTATTTCTTAAACCCAAAGAACTACAGGGTGAAATTGGAAACAAATGAGAAGAATGCTGGATATGTACATCCTGGTCTGGAAAGCTGAAGCTAGACACCTCCTTTCACTGGGTTTGTTTTTGAGCTAACTGCCAGGATTGTGAGTGAGTTCAGGGGGAGATGAGTCTGGTTTATGATTAGGCCCTTCTTTGTCAGGCTGTCATGCTAATATCTTCATGAATGAACTATTTTCAAAGCATGAGCTGATCCCAAACCTTGTTGCTTCTGTAGAGCTCTATGTAAATGTGCTTTGGGGAGATAAGATTGTTAGAATTAAAATTGCATTTTCTTTCTTTTATATGTGCCATAATTTTGGTGAATTATGAATTTAATGTAATTTTTTAAATACCACTCCTGTGAAGGCAGACTCTTGTTGGCCTGGGCGTCTTCCAGTGTCTGACACACACTTAGCAGTCATTACTTCCTTTTCAATAAACAAACAGGCAGGTGACTTGCAGTGTAGTTTAGGGACAGGATAGGTAGATGAGACATTTTCTTCTCTGTACTGAATCAGTATGTATCTAATTATGTATATACACATGTACACAGTGTAACAGAGACATACATGTACATACTTTTTTCACTTCATAGCTATATAGAAGTTGCCCCAATGCTTCTGCTCTGGGGGTTCTGGTCTTCCAAGCCATATTTTCTCTGGGATGCATTCTTTCTGCCACTTCCTGTGTCTCTCTCTGGTGAATCTGGCATCTTCCTCTCCATTACTACAGACTAAGGTGTACAGATGGGCCAGGGGCTCCACAAACAAGGAGAGAGCGTACAAGAGGCAAAGCCACTTGGCAGCCTCATTGAGGGCTGATCGTGTTTAATTTTGCTTGTGCTAGAAAATATTGAAGCAGAAGTGTGCTCAGGTCTCTGTTGTCCATAAAATTTGGCTTCTAAGGCTACATCCTCCTTAAAGAAACACCTGCCTTCTAGCCTTAGCTGCCTGTTCAACATCCCCACGTGAACTTCTTCCTGCATGGCAAATACGAGAAGCCCTTAATTAAACATATCATAGGTTTCTCCTATAAAGCACATTTGTCTCTTTAATGATACAACTGTCACTCCAGAATTCCAGACTTGATTCCAGAAGTGCTATATTCTGACCATTTTCCCCTTAAGCTTTATTCTGTATCACGAGCTCCTCTTGATCCCTTCCTTTCTATCCAGATACACCAACCCTATCTCTTCTAATCTGCTACTGTAGTGCTCACTTAGTTATTTTTACTATAGTTACATGCAAATCTGCTTGGTAAATCACTTTAGTCTTTCTACAGTATATTTTTCAAAGACCATCTCACACTTAATATTTTCCAGCACAGAAAGACCTGAAAATCTGTGTCTTCTGAAAATGTGGTCTCACTGCATACTTATCCATGATTATGTCCCCAGATCCTCAAGATGTACTGTCCCCACCCTTAACCTCTTCATAGCTTTTCTCCCTGAAAATCTTTCATCTTTGCCCATTCAAGTCTTTCCTGAGTATTTCTCTGGATAATCTGATCTTCTTCAGTCAAACAAAGAAAAACTGCATGAAGCACGTGCTTTGTGCCAGGTCCAGTGATTTACGCTGGGTGATACGGCATGTTGTGAGACAAATACAGCCTCTGTCCTCATGTAGGTGTCTTCAGATTATCTCCTATATCTATCTGTCAGCAGTGCTCTGCCATTTGACATTTAATTATGTGAGGACATATTACTGACACTCATACATTAAATTAGGGATTATTCATTAACCACATAATTTGAGGAGGGCATTGTGCAAATCAGATGGGAGCTGTAAGGTATGGAAGCTGGAAATTATGTCCTCACTCTTTACCCAGCCTCTAACACAATGCCTGTGTTGGGCAGGTATTCTACCATCTTTTGAATGGATTGCATTCAGAATGTGATTATGAATATTGGAGAATCATTGGAGAACTGAGAAGAGTCACTCATCAGAGTTCAGGGATTTTCAGGAAGATGTGCTTTGATGGATAAGAGAGACACATCCACCATGAGAAGTGAGGAAAGGCACTGCAAGCAAGTACAAGGCTATGCAACAAAGCAAGGCACACTGCTACTATCCCCCACATCTGATATTCTGTGTGTCCATTATGCAGAGTGTAAACGGTCCAGATAGGCCCTGCAGCAGGTGCATCCATCTAATTTTCATCACGAAGAAATAAGAAAAAAATGCCCAATTTTCATCTCACCTGCCACAACAGAATAGAATATGTTACTCTGTTAAATAAACAGTGAAGTTGTACTGCTTGCCCACAAAAATCTGCTGCAAGCCCAAATTACTCTCTGAGGTAGTTCTTTTCTGTATGAATGTCCTAGATTCACACAGACTTCTATCCTGTTGCATCTCCACATTAAGAAGTGTTTTATGATAACCACAGCAAGGGAAACAAGGGCTGGGAAATTCAGAGACCAGAAATTAAAACTTGATCTCAGAAGCGACTCATGCTGCATTTGTGGCCATACAGAGCCACAGGCGTGAAAAAGCATGATTTTCTGTGTGCTCAGAATGGAAAATAACTGGATATTGACAGTTACTGTTGTGTCTACTAAACTTATATAAAATGAACCTGCACATATAGACTTAATTTATATTTTCCAAAGACAAAAATACATTTGTAGCCTTGTCCAGTCTTTGACAATAACAAGCAAGATAGCATCCTAATGGACAGTACAAACACTAGAGGAAAGGAGTGAGTCCCTGAATGATTCTGTGGAGCAGAGTGCTGCACCTGACTGAAACATGTACTCTGGTTATTGTGTGTGAAAGAAATAAATTTTTATCAGTTTCAAGTATCTGCATTTGTGAGGTATCCTTCAATGTTTCAGCCTAAATGCCAGCAGCAGAAGATGCAAGACAATGATCATAATTGGAGTTAGGGCTTGTGTAAAGGACATGTACTGTGGCATAAATTAGGCAAAAGAAATGTCAAAACATATGTTCTCATGTTCAACCCAGTGATAAGCCTTGAAAGAGCAGGCACTGAAAGAGTCCATTTTTCTGCTTTCTTCAGATTCAGCATATTCCTACATCCAAAAGTGTTCTTTTTCTATGCTTGTTTGCTGATTGGTAGTAGTAAGAAACAAAGAGCATTCAAAATGAAACCCATATTGAGCTAAAGTGTAAGGTATAAGAATGTCTGAAATATGGCACACAACCTCCGACCTGGAGAGTATCAATTATCTTGGTACAGAAAAAAATGGGTGAGGAGTTCAGTCTCCAAATGAAGAAGAAACTTACTTTAAAACATCCATTTTGGTCTGCTAAATACATACTTGCTGTCATGACATACCAATTATTGTCATACTGTCTCACAAGTAAATTTTTTCTATTGGGGAGGTAATAAATGAAAAAAAAAAGACACAAGGGAAAAATGTTACAGAAATGTTCTGCTGTAATACTGTATATGGTTAGATTTCTAAATTTCTGTGTAATAATATGTGTATAGTACTATTTTAAAAATTTTTTCCTCGTATTCTGTATAGACTTAAAATTCACTGCACCAATACTTAATGGAAAATATCTGTTCCACTTTATGCCAAAGATGTTTAATATTTATACAGATAGGGTAACTGAACTGCATATATTGCAAGATAATAATAAGCTTCTCTTCTGCAGGACTAACAACCTAAGTATGAGATCAAAAATTGGAGAAATGGAAGGGCCACAAGGTCAGCCAACATTTTGACCCTAGCCTTTCAAGGTCAGTGAAGACTCAGGACATAGGAGAACCTGTACTGTAACATCATGTAACTCAGTTGTGCCCCAAATTTTCTCATCAAGGAGATTATGGAGCCACAGAGGAATGTGACTGATGATGTATAGTGTGTCTAAGGAGAGTCACATGGAGATAAAACTTTCACTCAGGCTGTAACAGAGAGCAAATTGGTAAAGCAATGACTGTGACTCATCCTTATGACAAAGGATCTACACAGTGAGGTACAGGGTTACAGGATAAACCCTGAGGAGACTTGACTGACCTTTTCAGATACAAAAGTTATATTTCTTATTATATAGGTCTTGCTTTATCTTGGTTTTAACCATCCAGCAGAAAAGTATAAAAATGAGGTATATAAAGTAAAGCCTCAATGATATGCTGAGCTGTAAATGGCTCTAGTCAACAACGTCTGTGGCTAACCTACTGCTATTGTGGACTACTGGACTGTGTTGGAGTGTTTTGCTGAATTCAAGCACCCATAATAATTGAATACCAATAGAATACCCATCTTTGACAGGACTAAACAAAAAAAGAAAAGGGGATACAAAGGAAGGACAATTCTGTAATTGTATATACGGAATAGTTAGGATAAATATGCAGCTACTTTCATGTAATTCTATGAGAAGAAAGATTTGCACTAATACTATTTGGAGAGGATATCTTGTATGCTTCGTGTACTATGGATAACCATTAGGAAGATAACAATGTAGGATATATTAATTATTGAAACTATTATAAATCAGCTTTAAAAAAAAGGTAGGTATACAGCTACATTCTTTTAATTCAATGAATAGAGGGATCTTCTCTAATAGTGTTTGTAAATAGAATATCATTTCTGCACCTTGTACAACAAATAACCATTAAAAAACAATATGCAATGTATTAATTATTGAATCTGTTCTATTAATTTGAAAAAATAAAGTATATGGAAAATAAAAAATAATCCATTGATGTTCATTTATCAAATGTGTAACATAAATTAGCCTTACTCTGTCTTAGGCACAATCAAAGATAATGAATATTACTACATCAAGGATATTTTTCTGCTCTAAGATTTCTTTATATTTTATTATTGCACTTTTGCTCTTTGATTAATTTGTAATAGAATGGGTGAGGTTCTTCATAAAGAAAGTTGTTTATTTTGCTTTTAAATTTCAAATAATTTTTTCTTCCTTCTGTTTCCATGATAACTGGGAAAGGTATCTGTTTCAAACAGCAAGATCATAATAATACCCAATATTTTTGTATGTTATTTAAAAACTCATTTGTTTGTTCATTCCAAATATTTCATGTATTAAATTTCAGAATTTAATACAAGCACGATGTCTCGAGTTCAATCCCTGGTACAGTATGCCATGCCATGCCGGCCTCGAGCCAGGTATGGTGGTGCATTCCTATAATTCCAGCCTAGAGAGGCTGAGATGGAAGGATCACTATGAGTCCAAATTGTATAGTGAGACCCTGTATGAAAGAATAAAAATTAAATTAAATTAATAATAGAATATAATATAATTTTACCAATGGTTAACTGAAATTTTCTTTAATCAGAAGAAGGTAAATATTCTGATTTCATATCCAGATGAATTTCAAATGAAATAATAGCTTTAAAGAGGCTACATACAGTAATGTAGGATGAAACAAAACATTTTGGAATTGACAATATGGTTTGGAGAAAATTAAGAATAAGCACACTGATGATAAACCACAGATTCATAACCCAACTGACACATGATGAGGTACTTATGTTTATTTCATCAGTCTAATCATTACCCAAGTTTCCTATTAAGCTGACTGAATAAACATTTATTTCATTAGCCTCTAGACATGCTTGTAGCTAAATCATGATGCATATATCTTGAAGAAAACCAAAATCAGTTTGGGTTGTTGGAAATCCTTGCCTTTTCAGGGTAAGGTTATAGAATACAGAGTATGGAGGAAACAGCTTAGGGGCTGCTAACAACTGCCCTGAAATGACTGAGATATAAGACTCACTCATTGGTCATCAAAGCCAGAACTGGAGGGACTTACCGCCTGACTCTGCCGTGTGGCTTGGGTGCTAGGACACAAAAAGACTAATATCTTGGGAAAGAACCAAGAGAAATGACCAGAGGAATAAAAACACTGTTCTTTTATAACCTGACGAAAGATAAATTTGGGAGCAGAGTTTAAATAGGTTAGCATCATGGCCCAACAAGTGCTGAATCCTGATTTAGAAACTTCTTGTGCTACCCTGGTCAGATGGACAACTAGATAGCTGCAGGCCTCCCCACAGTCCAAAGCATAGCCCTGCAAAACTTAGGGTAAGAGGTGCATTGCTGAATGTGGAGGTCCTGTGGCAGATCCCACAGAGAGAGAAGGACTGAGCAGAGCTCACAGACTTGGTGCCACTCCCTGACTCATTAATCATCTAACTCATTTTACTTCCAAGTAGTGAGGGTGGAGTGAAGGGCTTGGAATGTTCAGGAACATTCCCTCCCCTGGGTGAACTCTCCAAAGTAAGATTCATAGAACTGAAGCATTCTCATTTATCAGGTTCATGAAACAGGCATTCTCATCTATATACTAGCACCTTGTGTACATTTCAGCTTTACTATTTATGACTTTTTATTATAACATTTATTACTTTGATTTAGATATACATAATGATCATGTTCATCATAGGGTATTTGTACTTGTACATGATATATCTTATTTTTCTTTTTTTTTCCTGCTTTCCTCTACCTTCCCTTCAACTCCTCCTCCCCTCCTTGTTCACAAAGCTTTGTTTAAAATGAAAAGGATAAAATGAATCCTTCTTTTCTAATTTTTTAAAATTCCTTCCTTCCTTTCCCCTTTACTTCTTCCTTGATTCTTACTTCATTTTCAACAATTTCACTTTGCTTCATAATTTCTATTATACATTTTGGTTCTTATTTACCCTTCCCATTTTTCAAATCAGAGAGACAAGGCTATAGTTACACATATGTGTCCCATTTATTTCACTTAAAAGTATGGTCTCAAGATCCATCCATTTAGCTATGAATGCTTCAAGTTTACCCTTCTTTATGGCTGAGAATTACTCCACTGTAAAAAAAGAACACATATTCTTTACCTATTACTTATGGTCTGTGTCTAGATACCCCCTTAAAACCTCATGTGGTCATAGACTTTGTGAGAGGTGGTTCAATCTACAGTGTGTGATGTTGAGGTCAAGAGCATGTGATTAATAAATCAGTCTAGTGGTTGACTTAACATAATTCTAACTAGGATTAAGGGTGTGAGTACTGCCCCTGCCTAGGGTAGGTAGGTAGTCTGCATATAATATAAGGGACAGAATGAGTCTTGCCCCTCCCTTGTTGCTTTTGTACCATGAACTGTTCTCTGTCAAACTACCCAGGCTGGAGCCAGTCAATCATTCCCTGAAACCTCTAAACTGCAACTAAACCTTTCTTTCCTCAACTTTGGGTGTTGAGCATTTTTCCTGACCATTGAGAAAAGTAACAGAGACACCATTCATTGGTTGGCAGACATTTTGCACTGTTTATAAGATTCACTACTATAAGTTACACTACTATGAATATGGGTCAGCAGACATCGTTGTGGTCTGATGCTTTGGATTCTTTCAAGAAGAAACCTAGAAGGGTGTGGAAAACCTGTGACTCGCACCCACTTTATAATAGTCTCAGCCATGTTCTTAAGTTTCCATTCCTCTGCTGAGTTAAGTTCCTAATTCTTACCCTGCCTATTTCCCATAAATCTTCTGCTATGCCCCGGAGGTGGGACTTCCTGTCATAGCCGGTTGCCTAGTTACTTGTGCCCTTTTACCCGCCAATGTCATTTCCCTATGCCTCCACTATACACACCCAGAATTTCCTTTGAATAAACAAGACTTGATCAGAATCCTGTGTTGTTTCCATTTCTCGTGTCTCCTGTCCCTTGTCCCTTCTTCATCCCCGCTCCTTCCCCAGGTAACCCATGTTGACTTCCCCATTGGACAGGACAGAAGGGGAATATTTGGGTCAATGGAACCTCTAGTCCTGTTGCTACTCAGGAATCTTCACATTGATCTTCAATGGTTACACCATCTACACTCCCACCAATGGTAGAGAAGCAGGCCCTTTCCCCCGCAGTCCTGCCAGCATTTGTAATTTGTAAATTTCTTGATGGTAGCCATTCTTTTTGGAGTGAGATAGAATTTCAGTGTTGTTTAATTTGCACTTCTTGAATGACCAGTGATGTTGAACATTTTCTCATTTTCTATTTGCCCTTTCTTCATCTATAAGAAGCTCTTTAGCAGGATTTTGAATAGTCAGTGTCCACATCGGGTGAAGGACTGATGAAACTATTTTCCATCATTAAACAGTTTCTCATTATTTTGTTTTTCTTTTACTAGTTCTTGGGAATAAAAAAGGTGCTCTAAAGTCAAGTCAGATGTAAACTCCAGGCCATCCATGTGGTTTTATTGTATCCCACTCCCACAAATATTTATTGAAAAGCTTCTACATACCAGGGAGCACAGCAGCAGAAAAGAAAACATGTTGGATGCCCACCCTTACTTTTTATAGCTTACAGTCTTGTGAGGGGAAACAGTTTTAATAAAGAAGGATATCAGTCTGCATTTATCAAATGAAATGGTGTTTCTAAAACAAGAAAAAGTGCCGTGTAGGCACAATCATTGAATGTAAAGGTAGGGAAAAATCTGCTAGACAGAGAGGTAACATTTATGGAGGCTCTGAGGTAAAAGTGAGCACAGAATATTTAAGACATTAAAAAAAGTACAGTACCTGGAATTTAGTGGTCATGATGGGACATTATGAGGCAAAAGTTTGATTTCTTAAAAGTTTATTTTATTGTGGTAAAAGTACTAAACACAAGATCTACTCTCAACACATTTGTAAGTGCAAAATATATTATTGTTGACTGTGGATAAAATGTCATACAGTAGATCTTTAGAATTCTTTCCTGAGAGCCATGTCCATTGATGAGCAACTGCCCAATTTCTCCTTCCCCTGGCGCCTTCACTCTTTTTTTCTATGAGCTTGATTGACAATTTTAGAGATCTCATAGAAGTATGCCTCTGTGACTGGCTTATTTCAGTGAGTACAATGTTTGCAGGCTCATCCATGTTGTCACATAGTGCACATTCTCTGTTTTATGGCTGAATATTACACCGTGACATATGCCACATTTTAAAATCAATTCACCTTTCAGTAGGCATCCAGCTTGTATTCAATCTTAGCCATTATGAATATTGCTGCAAGGAACATAGTGATGTTGATATTTCTTTGAGAATGCAATTTGAATACTTTTTTTCTAAATATGCAGTGCTAGGATTATTGGCTCAGGTGGCAGTTCTATTTTAAATTTTTGGATTTTGTTTCAAGTGCATTAAGGTACAGTAAAGTGTTGTAAGCTAGAGAATTATGCAATGTAATTAATAGTGTTGTGGAAAGCTCAACTATCTGAAATTGGATTTGGAGCATTAGCGAATAAAGTCCTCAGAGGCAACAGAAGTCAGGTTGGCAGAGGAAAGGGACAATGATTCCATTGAGCCTGTGCCCTGTGACTGCAGAGCTCCTGATGCCTAAATAAGTCCATGTTCTTGCTAAGTAACTGATGGCCAGGTGGATTAACATTGGTGTCTCATTTTATATATTAATGTTAGCACCATTTAAAGCTCAGTTCAGGGAGATACAAGAGGCAAATTGTTATCGAAGAGCTCCTCAAATAACATTATGACAAGTAGATTTTGTAATTGTTTCATTAGATTTGCATTCTTCATGCTGCACACCCTTCTGCCCTTAAAAGGACACATTCACAACTTCAAATCTCAAGTCAAACTTTGCCCATTATTTCAACTCCAGTTCATTTCTCCTAGAATCTGGAAAAGAGATAGACACCAAAGTAAACTAATGTGTGCTCACTGCAGTGCCAAGCACAGTGGAGATTTTTGGTGAGTTTTCACCCAGGCAGGGACTTCTGATGACAATACGAACCTGCATTACCATAGTTTTCAATGTCTGAGACCCTTCAAGGAATTTCTCTGTATAATTTTAAGCAAAAATATTTAGAGGAAATATGTCCACTGTGGGTGTTGGGTAAATTGGCAATGTAAAATGTTTTCCTGTCTGAAGTTAAAGTCAGCATCCTGTTGTCTCTGTCCAGGAGGGGAAGAGAAAGCGACTGGAGAGAAGGTGGCTTCTGTCCAGATGGTATAGTTTTCACACTTGTGATTATTTCTATAAACATCAGCTGGAAGCAAAACCTTTTACCTCACCAGATGCCCATAACTTATCACCAAATTCATTAATGACAAAAAGTACGTGTCAAGTAGAAGCACAAATAAACTAACAGAAACTAGGACCTGTTCTGAGTGCACCTGCAGCTTTCCCTGAAGGAAGCCCATGCCAGAGCCCAGTACTCACTACTAACTGGCAGGAGAATCTTGGAGGCCAGCTCTGGGACTCTGCAACTTCCACCCTTCAGTCTGAAACTGCTTACAGCAAACCTCAAGCAGCATTCATTCAACTTGTTTTACTGGTGTTGACCTAGTGCCTCCTACAGACTGGAACTCAGACAGAAAAGGGTTTTTTCTTTGCAAATGTAAAATTCAAGACAGTCCTATGACATTTTTTTTTCTTGTCTCTTGTTTTCATTTATTACCTGTTTTTTTTTAAACAAACATTTACTTGAGAGACAGTATAGCAGTAATTGATGTGACATGACAAGCAGTATGCATTTAGAAGACCAGAATGACAGGCATTCCGAGCATGAACCTAGATTTACACATTGTTATCTTCAGTGCAGTTGCTTAGTTCACAGATATGAACATATTTATTAAATTCTATCTAACTTAGCTGCCTACAATATTATATTTTACTTCATTTTGAGATTTTTATATCCAATTGATTACTTTTATATTTCTGTATTTAATATTTTTGCAAAATATACCTGATATAAAATTTATCACTTTATTGCTATGCATGATTCAATGACTTAAAATACATTAACATTTTTCTATGATGTGTCTATTTCCATTATATTAATAAATGCTTTTACTTTTATTTGTTGTCACTAGTAAACAATTTGTATTAGAGAAATAGGTTTTTAATAGTGTGTTTAATGTACAATGAAAAATTCAAATGATACTGAAGTATTTATTATCTAATGTATACTAATGTATTTATAGGACCAGTGATTATAAATAATGTTATTTTAAAATACAAATTCATTTGTATATTTAAAAATGAAAAGAGAAAAATTCAACTCAAACTGACTTAGCTTAAAGGAAACTGATGTGTACAGGTAATCAAGGGTGAAAGGTTTTTTCAAAACCAGCTAGCTTCAGTAAGACTGGGCAAAAACCTCCAGTGGTCTTCTTTGGTGAATCTATGTTTGTTTGTTTTTAAGGTTGTATTTTTTAACATTGGCTTCATTCTCATGAGCAACTTTCCTTAGGGGTGAGAGATTCCCTGGCAGCTTCAAGCTCACAAGACAGTAACCAAAGTAGAAATTGGGATCCTCTGTAGGTTGCACAAAATTCACAGTGCAGGGTGTAGTGAGCCTAAAGTGCAGATCTAGAGGCTGGGGAGATGGCTGAATAGAATAAGCACTTGCCTGGCAAGTGCAAGGTCCTGAGTTCAATACCTGGTTCCGAAAAAAAGAAAGAAACAAACAAAAGTGCAGATCTGAACCTGGCCATGACTTGTGGAATCTGAATCATGTACTTGTCAGATTGGGTAGGGAGGGATGAGTTAATTCATCTAAACTATATAGACAGCCTTGAGAGTATACAAAAGGTGGGTAAGGTGATTCCCTAAAGAAACACTGAGCAGAAGAAAAGCACAGTAAAGTAGTTAGCTATCTACTAACCATTTAAGATACAAAACTCAGCTTTATCTCCCAGCTTGGTTGTAGGAGGACGGTTCTGTACACCAATGACATAAATGCTATTATTAGGCTAACCACATATCCTGGTTAAGAAGTCAAGTCATTGTTTATGTTTAATGTCACAGCATAATTATTAACTTTATCCTCCAGTGCTTCCCGATTGGACAATACATGACACGGCTTGCCTAACAATAATCAACATATGTTCAAATGCACACTGAAGGTGAGAAGAGAAAATGTGTAACTGTGGGATGTAACAAGGTGGCGTTGAAAGGTGATACTTCAGCTTAATCTTGAAGGAGGTGTTGAAAGGCTGAGGAAGGTAAAAGTGCTCCAAGCTGCAGGATGCTCGGGAGTGTGAACAACCACTGTGCAGGAATTGCTCCCACACTTCTAGGATGCCATGAAACTGAAGTGTGCAGTTCAGTGGTGAGGCTAAAGACAAGAAAGCCGGCTGGGTGACTAGGCTGTAATCTAAAGAAAAAAAGCCCATGTTGAAATTATATAATGAACATTATAAATTATAAATGTAAGCTAAAGATATCCATGATCTAGAGAACTTTTAAAAAATAGGAAAACTAACCGCCCTTTATTTCTGGTCCCATGAAACCCACAGAAGTATGTCAAACCCGAGAAGCAAATTTAGGAGCTTGTTTCGCTTCACTGAGATTCACAGAACCTGCTGCTGAAGCTGTAAGTCAAACTTGCAAGATGAAAAATGTCTCCTGTCAGGTTCAGACACATACTGCAGTTTTGGATCATATGTCATTTGTGACTCATGAATGCAAAATGAAAAACAAATAGTTGTGTTGCATGTTTCCTGTTTACCCTTCTAATGAGATACACTATTTAAAAAGATAGAAAGAATCTATCATGGGTTGTCAACAGAGCCAAAACATTTGTCCAAAGAACTGAAGAAGTGTGCCTTAGAAGTTGTTTCTGTAAATTGTACCCTTGATACGCTGGTTGTTTCCCATCACCATCTTCACTCAACCAAAGGGAAGATCAGTTCTTTAGTGTTAAATTGTTATGTTTGCAGTTTGAAAGGGAAGAGAATAAGCATACATTCTTATTGCCTATGAGAACCTGGTGTAGTTTCTTCTAGTCTTATCATTTTAGCCATTACATCAGAATTATTTCCCCCAATTCAATACTTTGTTGTCAAAATTTACTTAATGCAAGGCAAATATTAAATGACTGATGAATCTGAATTTTGTTTCCTTCTTCCATGGAATGGCTGTGTTTCTCTGAAGCTCCCCCAAGCTCCCCCAAAGTGTATCACCTCCTTGGAACTGCTATCTAGGAATCTCCTTGTCTCTTCTTGCTATTCATAGGTTTCAGTACATAAATTTCTGTTGTTTTCACCATTCTTTCATCTGTCATTCTCATTGATAACTTCAACATCCTTATGAAAAATTCATATGACGCCCTGATTTCATGGTTCGTCAGTATCCTTCCCATGCTCATATATCAGCTCCTCACCCCATTATTTTATCAGTGATAACCAAAATACTCCTTGAATTTTCTGTATCTGTTGTTTCAAACTTATCTACAAGTTTTCTTTCTCTTTCCCATGCCAGCTGAGTTTTAAGCTCATGAAGTACTACAAACTACCAATCTTCATCCAGATTCATCATTCATAATCTCTCTTTTTTTCTTATTTAACTGATACTCCATAGTACATCATTTTAACTACATACTTCAAAAAAAAAAACAAGATATACAAGTCTCCTGCCTTTCTTTTCCTCCACTCTAATTCTGTCCTCAGATATCTGATGATCCCACTATCCCACACTCCACATAGGCAGCTGAACAAGCACTGGAGAGAAGCTTGAACTCGTCCGACTAATCCCAAGGTAATAGGACCACAAACCCTGAGTATTCAATAGTGCTCATGTACTATTAGATTTTTGAGATTTACTAATTTCCTATTCTCCAAAGTGAGACAACATCACCATTTTCATATTTCTCCAAGTTGTCAACTTCCATTCCAAGATGTGAGTCCCTGTCTACATACTTGTTTCCTCACCCTTCTCTGTCTCCAGTGGGAGCAGAGGTGATACAAACGTATCTCCCAGGACACGTTTATATCACCTCTGCTCCCACTGGTACCAACACCTGCATGTGTGTGCTTAAACCTTTCACTTCAGGATATTCATCGTGCAATAATACAGGTTCTCCCCAGTTTCTCTTTCTGTACTGAATCATCACTACTGCTATAAGCATATTCCTATGACTTCTTCCTCCAGATTCTGTCATTTTGCTAAGCCCCCTTTTTGTTTTCAAGTGTCCTCTCTGTTGTCATCTCCATATCCCCTCCATTCCACACTTGTTCCAAAGTGGTACTTCTCTACTGGTACTTCTCTACTAATCTGAAGTTGAACAACAATCAGCTTTCTAAGGGTCGGTCAGGTATCTTAGCAAACTACAAATTGCTTAGACAAGCCTAGTGACTGGGGTTCAATCCCCAGGACCATCAATCTTGCAAGCCCCACCCATGAACACTATGAGCCAGTGACTGAGTCTAGGCATAGTGGCACATGACTGTAATCTCAGCTGGGGAGGCTGAAAAAAAATCAGGTTTTTTTTTTTTCAATTTTAATTAATGTATTTGGTACAGGGTCTCGCTACATAGCTTGGACTCACAGTGATCCTCTTGTTTTCCACCTCTCCAACACTGGGATTACAGCTGTGCACCACCACACTTGGACTTGGTGGCCAGCTCAGTGTGCCCGAGGGAGAGGCTGGAGTGGCATGTGGTGCCAGGAATCAAATCCCGGTCCCTGAGCTTGTCTAAGCAGGTGCTTAGTCTGCTGAGCTATTTGACCAACCCATCAGCTTTCTGTCAAATATAATAGCCACTGCTCATCCTACGTATCCTGTAGGTATTTCCTCTTTGCAGAAACACTCTTTTGTTGATTCTTCTCTTTCCTCACAGGCCAGCTCTCAGTTCCTGCTCATCATCTCTGCTCCATCTCCAAGTGCTCCTGGTGTATGTCATGTTCATATCAAGGCTCAGCAGGAAATGCCATGTCCCTCCAATCTCTGATCACTTAGAAAAGTCTCTTGCATGCTATTCAAATGTTACCTAAAAGTCACCCTCTTAGAAGGGCATTTTCTGGCAACGTATCTCCAGGACACGTTTATATCACCTAGTTTTATCTGCATTATTGCTGCTAATGTATTTATAGTCATTTGCTTATTGTCTGTTTCACTGTTACATACATTACATTCAATTAAGTTACTCCTCTGTCTTATCTGAGGATACAGACTAAAGTATTTCTGGATGAATGAAAAAAAATAATGTTGACTTATACATTAACAAGCATCATTTGTTTACTAGCTGTATCTTCATTATATCTTGATGTTTATCAAAACAATGTTACATAGATAAAATTTTCTCTACTTTTCTATGAAATAAGTTTTCTTTAAAATTTGAACTTAAAGACTATTTAGAATTGACTAAAGTTTTAGAAAGGACAGAATTTAATTCAATTACTAACTTTAAAAACAGACCTAGACATGTGCCACAGTACATGTATGTATTTATATTCAGTGAATGAAAAGTTCTTTTAAAGGCAGTGACAATAGTTAACTTAAAAGAGAGACTTCTAATTAAAGTGTAGTCAAACAGGCCATAAAAATGATTTTGTCTATCTCAGATTTAAACTTAAATGCTAAGATTTAAGGTTAAATATACAAGACATTTAAGTGAAGTTGTAAATTATCTTTTTATTTTATTTTTATTTATTTATTTATTGGTGGAAATGGGGATTAAAATCAGGTCCCTACACTTAACAGGCAAGTACTTATTCCACGGAGCCATCTCCCTTAGATTACCTTTTTATGACACTGTTTAATGCAAAAGAAGAATCGCTATGCTTTCTTTTTTTTTTTTTTTTTTTTTTTTTTTTTTTTTTTTTTTTTTTTTTTTTGTCTTTTTGAGACAGGGTCTCACTACACAGTTCAGGCTGGCTTTAAGCTCACTTTGTAGCTCAGGCTGGTCTCGAACTCACAACAATCCTCCTGCCTCAGCCTCCCGAGTGCTGGGATTACAAGCATGCGCCACCACGCCCGGCGCTATGCTTTCTTATATGCTGTGCTAATAATTGCTTTCATTTATAACTTTGATTAATTTTTCCTTTTGGATATTGAGGCAAAAAGAAATCTATCTTAGAAACAGAAATCCAGAAGACTTAGGTAGATTTTTTTCATTTTGTTATTTTTCAAAGAGTAAACCAACTCTAAACAAATCTATCAACCTTATACATTTCATAAAAATTTAGAGCAATTTTTACAATAACTTGCAAAGTCACGTGCTCTTGTAAAAATCAAATCCTATAAGGAATTTGCTTAAAAATTAGATCCTATGTTTGCTTAAGAAATATAACAATACCTATCAGGTACTGCTCAAAATCTCTGTGGTTAAATACATGAAACAAATTAATCTCTCATATCTTCTCATTTTTGTGTCCAAAATTGTTGGTTATAAAGTTACTTGCATTATAAACTAGAACACATAATATCTCTAATAACAAAGATAGAGCTTTGCAAACCAATACAGATGTCAACTCATTCTGGCTTCCCAAAAGGGTAAGTTTCAAGGTAAAAAATTTTTTGTTGTGTTTTGGCAGAATCAGGGATTGAACTCAGGCCCTTGCACTTTCCAGGGAAGCACTTATTTCACTAAGCCATCTCCTTTGCCTCCCAGAGAAAATATTTTTAAGGCTTTTTTCAAAAACAAAATTGTGTTGCAAAGTATTTCCTTAACTAGAACCTCCTGTATAATGTTATATAATAAAATGCAATTCTTTCAGGCAGCAATATTAAGAACTCACAATTGCAAGTGTGCTATCTAAAACTTTATGAGATTTGTAAAATACATAAAATATAGCTGGGGAGGGCAATTGAAATGATGCAAAACCAAGATACACATGTAGTCATAATTGGTGATCATTTATTTTTAAGTATGTCAAGTTTTTAAACAACCATATAAATAATAAAATGTTTTCTGAAGTATGTTTTCTTACTTAGAAGTAACCTCAAAGTGATGAAAAATGTGATAGTAAATGACAGCAAAGAGGCATGACTTTTGTACAAGAGAAAGTGTTCCCAGTACTAAAAATATTTTATTATGTCCTTAATATTATAAGGCATAAATTAAGTGAAACTGGACTTACAAGCATTGATTTTTTTTTTTCTTTTTTGGCATGTTTGATCAAAAAACCAGTTTTCCAGTTCTTGCAAAGTTCTTTGCAAAATGTCTTACATTTAACCTTATTGGTTGATGTTTATTTTTCTAGTTTTATGCAGCCTTTGAAGCACATTTATTTAAGGTAGTCTCCATTTTTTAGCTACTATGCATTTATGCCTGGGCTAAATGCTGCTCTGATATATTAAATATAGGTCCTCTACTCTCCCTTTATAGTCATATCTGCCACTCATTTTTTTTTCCAAATCATTAGTCTTCTGATTCATTCTCTTTACCATGCTCTTAGATATCCAGGGCGGCCCTGTGCTTTCTCATGGAAAGCTAATAAACCACTCCTTTGAAGCTGCTTCAACTGCAGCTACACAGTAAGGAGCTCATAATAAGGATGATAGAAATATTAAAAGTACTGGTCATCACCGCCACACTAATCCCTCTGGTCATAGCTACAACTTCTTTAGGCCTCATAACAGTAGCAAATGATTGGATCCTAGAAACAAACTTCCTGTTGCTCAGGGCTGTCAAAGCACCTTTGGAATTTTGACTTCTAAATTTCATATGACAGTCACCTGAAATGACTAGAATAAAATGCGGAGGAGGAAGTGAAGGAGAAACATGTCATACACTATTTATTTATTTATTTGCATATTCATTTTTGTATTTATAAGACTATTTCACCACACAGTTCAGGGCGGCCTTAAACTCTTTGTAGCCCAGGCTTACTACAAAATCACAGTGCTCCTCCTGCCTCAGCCTCACTAGTGCTGAGATTACAAGTGTGTACTACCATGCTCAGCTTTATATACTCTTCATTTAATTTTAAATAATTGGTGGAGTATGGACCGATACCCAAAGGAACAGTGAAGATATGGAAAGGAAAGCTACTAAAACTTACCCACTTACTAGGTTTGATTTCCTTGAAGAGACATGAAGGAAAAATATAAACAAGGAAGGATTTCAGAATAAGCATTTGTTTCTTATCACTCTCGAAAATGAAACCAATAAAAGAAGGGTTGAAAACAATCCTATTTAGATGTACTACCTAACATAAGGAGGATGGTGTAGTCTAATTTAATGGCCCAAGGACCTCCAACTGAGGTGAGATGCCTGTGGAGGTGGGAATCTGGCCTTTGCCCTCCCTCTGCATCTCAATCACCCGAAGGCCTCTTTCAACATAACTCTGGAAAGATATTCTCGATGCATCCTTCTCAGTTTCCTTCTCAGACTTGCTCCCAGCCTGGTCCATGCTATGCTTCATCAACCGGCAGAGGTGGGTCTCCAGCTCGGACTCATTCTTGTTGTCAGTCGTTGTGAGGTGGTCCAGGATCTTGGGGCCTTTTAACTTGCATAAGGCGTGCAGCAGGATCTCTAGCGTCCTTATGGTAAATTCACTTTGGAATTGCTTCAGCTTCTCCTTGGGGAAGACCTTCATTAACATGTGGATGTCCAGAAGAATTCGGCCAAGATTGATGCTGCTGATGGTATCGGGCAATAGCCGAACCATTCTCCAAAGATACTTCATAACAAGCTCTGAGAATTTGGGAGAACTGGCTGTTGCTAGCAAGCTGTCTTGGAGCAAAACAAGTAGGGCACTCAAAATGTTGGTTTGGTCCGACTTCTCCAAAATCTTCGCCACCAAGAGGCTCACAAAGTGGATCATCCGGAGGTCACCTGTGTGCCCACCCCTACGAGCACAGTGTCCTCCGTAAGTATCACAAGTGGCAAGGAGGTGGAGCCATGTGTCTATCTGGAAAGACTAGAAATCCTCCAGCAGAGACGTGGGCTGGATAGCGCAAAGCGAGACGACTGGCCTCCACTGACCTCCTTGCTCTCCAAGCCCCCAGAGCCCCCAGTGGCCTCCTCCACAGAAGTGCTGCACAGCAAGGTGTTCCAGCTGCGGGAGTTCTGGGAGCAGCAACAGCACTCAAAGCTGGATTCCAAACAAACCCACTCTGTAAGCACCGTGCCCTCTTCTTCCTCCTCCAGCAATGTTGAATACTTGAACAAAAGACTGGAGAGAATAAAGAGCAGTCGCAAATGAAGCTGCTACCTTGGCTCCCTGAAGCTGAGGTTACTCAATTAGAAGCCATGATAGCATGGCGTGGCCGCACAGCGGAGTGTGCACAGTGGCTGGAGGTATCCACCAGCAGAGGAGGTGATGTGGCCACCCGGGTCCCCATGCATCCACAACCCCAAAGGCTCGCTAAATTATGTATAAATACATGGCATGAGAAAATAATTGAAGAGCCTTGAGACAGACTTGCCTGGTAACTCCATAAAATATTTGCTAATTTGAAAAATTAATAAATAAAATAAAAAGAAAAAATAATCAAACGGAAAAGCAAAGAAAATGTAAAAAAAAAAAAAAACTAAGTGTGTTTTATAAATAAAATTTGCAATAACTATTAAAAAAAATAAATGGCCCGAGGTCAGATGTTCTTGAAAAAAATCCTTTATCTCCAACAGATGATTAGCACCATCCAAAATTGTTTCTACAAAAGATTTTTAAATTAACTGTATTTTTTATGTTAACTGTATATGAGGTTCCCCAAATAGGCATGATCAAAAGTTCCTGGTCAGAATCCTGTGGAAATATTGCTTAAATATGAATGCCTCTACCCTATTTCCAAGAGTTTCTTAAACGATTCATTACCAATTCCTGTTTCCAAATACACCCCACATATGTTTGATGTTCAGCCAAGCTTGGAAGACATTGCTACATCCTATTAAAAAGCCAACTCATACTGGTGTGGTGCCATTGATCTGAAATCTCTGTGGCTCTGGAAGCTGAGGCAGAAAGTCTGTAAATTCAAACTCAGCCTGGGCAATTTTGTAAGCCCCTATCTTAAAATAAAAGGTAAAATTCTGGACCAGGGATGTAGCTTCATGTAAATGCTCTGGGCTCAATTCCCAGGACCATCAAAACAAAACAAAACACTAGGGCCAGGGAGATGGCTCAATGGAATAAGTGCCTCCTTGGCAAACGCAAAGGCCTGAGTTCAATGCCTGGTTCCACAAAAAAAAAAAAAAAAGACTGAGGCAAAGACCATCTGTTCCAATCTGGGGCAGGGGAGATGGCTCAGTGGAATAAGCGCTTCCCTGGCAAGCGCAAGGGCCTGAGTTCAATCCCCAGTTCCACCAAAAAAAAAAAAAAAATTCTTTCAACAAAACAAAACACTAAGTCACTGAGGGTTAAGAAATTAATCAGGGGCCGGGGAGATGGCTCAGTGGAATAAGTGCTTCCCTGGCAAGTGCAAGGGCCTGAGTTCAATCCCTGGTCCCACCGAAAAAAACAAAAGAAAAAGGAAAAGAACTTAATTAATTAATTACTTAAGCTAGCAATACATTCTATTTTAGAAAAATAAGTTGGTGTATATGTATTTGTTGGTGATAGAGGGAAGACTCCAGAAAATGAAAAGAAAGGATGGAGATATCCAAGAGGTCCCAATATTAACATCAGTGATTTCAGAGCTTTTTTTGAGTCTAATAAATGCATAAATGTAATGAAGCTATTTTTTGCTGAGTGCTTAGAGCTCTTAGCATGTGCCAATATTTTGGCACATGTTAACTTATTTAATAGTCATAACTCCTTGAGCAAATACTATTGTTTCTCCCATTTTACAGATTAGAAAACTTAGGCTATAAGTTTACACAGCGTTTAGGTGACTGAGCCCCTCCTCTGCTCCTGCTCCTAACCACTCCTAACCTAAAGGGTTTCCTTTCAGTTGTGTTGGAGGGGGGGCTAAACCCTGAGTCAATGGCCAGGGAGAATCACTAGACTAATTTGAAAAAACAAAAAAATGGGGAAACAGGTTCCTGAATCTGTGCTTTAGAAAAAAAAGCAAGTCTTTTCAAGTAAATAAGGGATATCAAAGCACTTGGTAAGTTTGACTTTTAAATTTCAAATGATAATCACCCTTCATCTGCCTGGTAGCTCTGGGTCTTTTTTTTTTTTTAAATGTATTTGGTTGTTATGGGATCTCACTACGCAACTTGGACTCCTGGTGATCCTCCTGCTTTCCAGCTCTCCAGCACTGAGAAGATCATAGGCTTGCACCACTGCCCAGACTCTGGCCAGCTCTGCCCACCATGGGGACAGGGCTGGCGTGGCGTATGGTGCAGGGGATTAAACTGCAGTCCCTGTGCTTGCCTAAGCTTGCCTAAACAGGCGCTTCAGTGTGCTGAGCTATCTTGCAGCCCTGAGCCCTGAGTCTTTGTCTCTGTAAAACTCTCTGCCCCCATCTGTCCTTGACCTCTCTGGTGCTTTGTTGGAAAAACAAAAGGAATTTTGAGTCCAAGTTCAATTTGCAATGGAGTCGGTTTTGTTTCTCTGCAAAATGGGGTCTCACGCAACGCTGGCTGTGATGATTCTGGAGACTTGCTTTGGAGATGTGAAAACATTAGAGCTTGCTGAGAAATCGCTGCAGCCATCAATTTTATTTTTCTGGATCCATCTTGGTTTGCTAATAGGGTGCGAGATGCAGCTGCAGGTGAGGCAGCTCTCTTTCAAGAGAAGGCCTTGGCAGACCCCACTTGAAAGTGTCTGCAGCTGCTTGGATGTGCGCCCTGCATACTTACCTCTGTTTTGCATGCTCCTCCTCTTGCTTGTGGATTCAGTGAGATAATTTGCAGCAGGAATTTAAAAGAAAATGTGTTTCTTACAGATTTGTAATACCAGTTTTTAATATTCGGTAAGAATTTCTTTTTTTTTTCTGTTTTATTTTTTCTCTTCCCTTTAGCAGTCTCTCTTCACTTGAATAATTCATCAGATTCTATTTAATTGCCAACCTGATAAATGGTATGACCTCTTAATTGGGAAGAGTACCAAATAAAAAGATTTAGTCTGATGCTTTTTAATTACTCTACACTATTGTTACAGCAGAATGACTTACTGGTTCAATAGAGAAAAACTCCAGCTACTTCCTAATGTCCTAAAATTTGTGTATACAGTAGTTTTTAGGACTGAATTAATATCATCCATATAAACTTTTTATTTTTTAAGCACCAGCGTTTTGTCCCTATCAATTTTTGTGAAAGGGATAGTCATAATTATTTTAATTATTTCTTAATTATTTGGTTTGTAATAATTAGAATATGCTAATTCTATCTCATGTGGAAAAGGAACTGCTTATGGATTTCAGTCTTCACAAACTATCACTATTTGTATAACATTTATTAGATGAAAAATATTATTATAGAAAAAATACTAGGAGGATTTCTATCATTTCATTAATATTGTGGGGGCAGAAATTATTTTGTTCTCTTTTTCAATTAAGAGACATAATGCATGAAAAGACAATCCCCTGTGCACAACAACATAGCCAGTGGTTTTCAAAGCTAGGATACTGAGCTATGAACTTGAGTCCTTGTCCATGAGTAAATCACTGAACTGTGGCTCCTTCTTCCCTGTGGGTGACTAGCATGGCATGGCCTTGCATGCAGCATTTGCCATTCCTGAGAGGAGGGTACATTAGACTTAGGGGTGAAACTGGTGTTCTCATGGGTGGTCTTATTTATCCCTGGAGGAATAATGTCGTTTCTTTCCTATTTAGCAATTCTTCTCCTTGCATAAACCACAGTTTATTTCAGATTTGGTCACTATGATTTATAAGGCTTGAAACAATAGTCCAACTTTTCCCAATTTTAAGTACTTTGTAGAAAAGTAGTTTGCGCACCATTTAAGAAGTTATTAGCTGACAGGAAGATCATGATTCTTGGAGGCAAATGAGTCCATTTCCCAAGCATAGTTCTGCTCCTTATACCATTCATATCACATAGAGTACTGGACAAGCATCTCTGTGTCCTGCTCTCTCCCTCCCATGTCTCCCTCTGCCTCTCATTCTTTGTCTC
Organism: Ctenomys sociabilis; assembly: GCA_004027165.1. NCBI lineage: Eukaryota > Metazoa > Chordata > Mammalia > Rodentia > Ctenomyidae > Ctenomys > Ctenomys sociabilis. The sequence continues at coordinate 7,839 of PVKA01018606.1, read as the reverse complement.
TGCTTCTCTCTGTCTCTATCTCTTTCTTCTTCCTGTAAGAAAAATTAAGATTTCTCTTAAACAGGAATCTTGATTAAATGAGTGGGCATTTAGAACACCTAGAAAATGTGACACTTACACAGTCAATACTAGTAAGTGTTAACTCTCTTTCTATCCCTGCATGTCCTGATGCTATATTGTAAACTCTGGCTACTGACATTTTTATGGAACTGTTATGAAATCTGGATGGAATTGAAACTGTCAGTCTAATTCATTGGAATGGGTTGTCTTCACAGCCATATTTCAGATTCCAAAATATGTGGCACACATACATGCATAAGATATATTAAAATGGAAGTAACCTTCTTTGGTGATTATTTTACTAGTCACCAGCGCCTATCTTTGCTGTTCTGGGCTACCTAATTTCTAAGTTTTTTCATTAAAAATTGTACTTAATGCAAACTTTCCCCTTAAGTGCTGATGGTAAATGTGTGGCTTCATATCTAGTCTGGTCAAACTGCTGCACGTCACTTCCTGATTTATCCAGAATATTTTTTTATTTCAATGCCATCTTCAATATGCTTAATACTCCATTGCACGTAATATGAAAAATGCTCTACCAGCTTTTAAAATTTTATTTTACAATGCTGAATAAGGAGCTCAGAGCCTCTAATTTTTCTTTTCTTTTCTTTTTTTTTTTTTTTTCTTGAGAGGGTTCTGTTAATTTGCTCATGATGGGTTTCAACTTGAAATCCTGTTGCTTCAACCTCATGACTGCTGGGCTTATAGACTTGTGCCACTATCACCAGGCTGCGCGACAAAATTCCCAGGGCTGAAAGAAGGAATATGAGACTTTCATAACACAGTCACTGAGTCCCAGGGCAGAAAATGAATTTTCAGTGTGCATCAGTAAGAGGCAAGAGAGGTTTTATTAGACATTTTAAGATACACTCAAGAACTCAAGAATAGAGTGCAGGTGCTCAGAGAAAGCAGGCACATGATGAGCTGGAGTCGGATATAGTTGAGTGGGTGTCTTTAGATCGATAGTGTAAGACGTGCATTGTTATTGTCTGGCATGCTGCAGTGCAAGCATCTACATGTGTTTGAAGTTGAGATATTCTGACCACAAATATTATAGCTTCCTAGCCATAGCCAAGGTTGTCCAACTTATTCAGGCTTATTGTTTTTAAGAACTTTTGACTTTTTCTTTCCTGAAAGGGAAAATAAAAACTGACGAAGTTTTGTGTCTTGAAGCTACAGTTAGGTATAATTTTAAAATCTGAATACCTTTTTCTCCTTCCTACTTGGTCTTTATTTCCTCTTTCCTTCTTACCACCATGCCCAAACCTATCATCTCATTTTGGTAGGACTTAAACAATGTCATCAATCTTACAAAATCTAGTAAGGTTTTACTAATTGAGACTTCTAATTATTCTATTTTAAAGAATTTGATCCAGAGTGATTAATTTTCTTGAGCTTATGTTCATTCTGCCAGTTTCTAGTTCCAAATCCTTTAAACATTTGTGTTATATTTAGAATTTTTTCCAAGTAAATACCAATGGTGGTATTCTTTGTGATACAACAATATATTGCATAGCTAAAAATGTAATTTAACTTTCACATAACTTACATGCAAGGAAATTAGTAAAATTTTTGTACATTTAAAGTGACCAAAATTAATTACATGACTGGATTTACCACGTGCACTTTAAAATCTGAATTATCTCAACTCTGCTTCATCATACAGAATATTAATGATTAATAACATTATGTGCCATTACTTAGGTCTTCGCATATATATGAACAGTAGTTGGCTATGGCATTTATTTTATTTTGTTCATTTATATTTATTTATAGTTAAGTGCTTTTTATGTATTTGATTTTTTCAGGGTCTCACTATGTAGCTTGGACTCATCATGATCCTTGTGCTTTCAGTCTCCCCAGCACTGGGATTACAGGCAAGCAAAACCACACCCAGATTATGGCAGCTCAGCCTGCCCTGAGGGTGGAGCTGGAATGGTAAGTGGTGTCAGGGATTGTACTGTGGTCCCTGCACTTGCCTAAGTTTGCCTAAGCAGGCACTTTATCCACTGAGCTATCTTACAAGCCCCAATATATTTATTTTTACCACACAACATATAATTTATTATCTACTATGAACAACCTCTATCTCACTTTTCCTCTTGAGACCTGCTCTACCCCCTTCCTATCTCTGGGAGAAATTGATACTCCCAGCTCTAAGAGTGCATTATTTAGCCTTGCCTTGGTTACTTCACTTTCTTTGCTGAGACAAAATACCTGGCATGAAAGTTAAAGAGGCAAAGGTTTGTTTAACTCACAATTTATAAATGTTTTGGTCCATAATTTTCTGGGTCCAAGGCAGCATGGCCTGGCAGAGGTGTATCCCAGAGAAGGTGGTGGCAGAAGACAGCTAATGCAAGCAAGGGAAGAGAAGAATCCCCTCTCTGTTCCTCACATTGTAGGCAGGCTACCCGCCCTGGGGCAGGTGTAGTACTTGTGCCTTAATTGTAGCCAGAACCAATCAATGGACTGATAGACTAATCACACATCCTTAGTCTCAGAACCACACACTCTAGCCATCTCTGAAAAAGCCCCATCTAATACTGCATGAGACTTTAGGGGGGGACTTCTAGACCCAACCCGTAACAAACATCCTGACCTAACCAACTCACTAGGCCTTGTTAATGAATATAATGGTAAATACTGTTGGGATCTAGAATTTGTTTTATACTACTTAAAAACCACTAAGTTAGTTTGTTGTTGTTTCATGGATGTCCAGAAGATGCAGGATCCTTGATTCAGAGACAGAAGACTTTATCACTAATAGGATAGTCAGAAAACAGCACGATTTGTATGAGTTACCTTTGTAGATGACGCAATACAAACTACATGGAATTGGTGAAGTGGGGAATTTACATCACATCTTTGAGGCAATGATTTTGGGGAAAGCACCACGTTACAGCAAGGAGTATTCAAATCTCTCTCTCTTTCTTTTTTTTGAAAGAGAAACTCCGTGATTGTTCAGAAATGTTTCCTGCAAACATCCCATTGAAAAGTCATCAGGGCGGGCAGCAGTTTTCAGCTGGCCCTTCACAAACTTGACACACCCAGTGAAATGTATGGAGGATAAGAGGCCCGTGGAAAAGTGCCACCCCACAAACGAACACTCTCAGACACTGCAATTCAAAACAATATGCTCTGTTTCCTCTGAAACATGGACCTGGAAAGATGTCACATTGCACTTTCTGAATGTATCTTGTAATTAATCACAAAGGAATCTCTGGGCTGAAAATGGGGCCAACACGGCAGAATAGAAGTCAGAGATGATGAGAAATGAAGACTAAAAAATGTTTCTAGTGAATTATGTATCAAGTGCACCCTGGAGCCAGATCTGCTCAAGAGTTTTTGACTTATGTGAGCTACTTACATTTTTATTCATTACCATCTATAAACTGGTTTGGCACTGCCATCAGCTCTCATGATTTTGACCTTAAAGGTAGCACAGTGTGCACCACGAGGACTAAGTTGCCCCACATCCAAACAAATAATGCAAGGGCCAGCCAAGTAGCTCAGCAGATTAAAGTGCCTGCTTAGGCAGACACAGAGACAGGGAGTTTGATTTCCAGGCCTGCCTTGCCCCCACACCCCTATGCACTGAGATAGGGATTGAGACTGGGCATAGTGGTGCGCACTTATAATCCCAGCACTTGGCAGGCTGTAAACAGGAGGATCACAACAAGTCTGATCTATGCAGTGAGACCCTGTAGACCCTTTAGACCTTGTCCTAAAATACAAAAAAAAAAAAAAAAAAAAAAGAAAAGAAGAAAGAAAAGAATTATCTATCAAGTTTTATCCTAGATCTAGTGAATCAAAAAGTTTTTTGAAAGAGAGTTCACATTTTTATAAATTCTCTGGTGATTCTGATGGAGCAGTTGTGGATCACTTGTGAAATGTTTGTCTTGGAAGATGTGATTTCAAGAACACTGCTGCCTAATGTCTTCATGTGATATTCTTATTTAAAAATCTTGCTTCAGCAAGTGAAAGAACAATATTTAAAGACTTGTCAGTTGTACAAACCATAAATCATAAAAAAAGTGTCTTCTGGAGATCTTTACTAGAAAAGTGGAAAAAGTTATAAAACACAGAGTCCTGAGCTAGAAGAAGAAGTAAAATTTGAACCTTAGAAGTTAAAGTTGCAAAAATGTATTGAAGGACTGATGGAATGGTTCAGTAGAATAAGTGCTTCCCTGGCAAGTGCAAGGGCCTGAGTTCAATCCCCAGTTCCGCACAAAAAAAAAAAAAAAAAAAAGTATTGAAGTTTTATTCTACCAAGAATTACTTAATGTTTTTTTAAATTACTTTGTGTTTATATTTTCTATATGTGTTTTAATTTCAAGTATCACAGCTTATACACAGAGAGTTGACTGTCTCCTATAAAAGATAGTTATCTGCTTGATTTGTTAGTTGCAGTGGCTCACTGAATATAAAGGAGATGGTTAAGGTAATTATTGACTTAGAATAGATGTGTTGATATTGCTAATAATATTAACTAAATTAATTGTTCAAGGGCAGTAGAAATAGAAAGGACACATTGTGAGTTATTCTTCATCCATATTTGAGGCACCCTTTCCCAAAGGTAAGTCCCATGTGCTATTCTACAATATTATCGTGCTTGCCTATCATGTCTTGAGTTTCTCTCTTAAGTTTAAACTGACTTTTGAAATAGATATTATTCCTGCAAAAATTGGGACTATTTCTGCAAGTAATATTTCCTAAGTGTCTTCTTCTACCTAACATGGTGCCTTCCAAGAAGAATCTAATAAATGGTAAGTTTTAAATTCTTAAAGCTGAGAGTGCTTGCATCCCTATCTATAATAGTTCCTGTCAGCAGGCAAGTGGGTTAAAGTTAAATTTCTCCAATGAGATAATATGTCAGCAGATGGCATGTACTACTTCTGACTTCCTTTTATTTATCTTATCCCCTCAAAATTGAAGACTCGAATAATCTAGTTTAAAGGAATAATTACTTTTGAAAGGTTTATAATTACTCAGAAGAACTATGGCAACATATCTATAGCTTCATGTGTAAATGTGTATAACATCGCTAGCTTTTGACTATGATGGGGCTTGATATATATATATATATATATATATATATATATATATATATATATATATCATGATATATATATATATATCATGACAGTGATTTAAGTTATTGTCAGAGTGAACATTTCATTAGAAGGCTTTTATTTAAAATCATATGTTCCTTTATGGGGACTCTCCACTCTTCCCAGCATTCCACATTAAAAAAAAATAGTTTGAACCACTTACTTCAGTTCACAGGCCTCTTCACCCTTGTCATTGCTTCAGAACAATCTGCCTTTTGTTTCACAGTTAAAATCAGAAGCTGGACTGTATCTGATGGCTCACAACAATATGTGCCCTTTAATGCTGTCTCCAGGTAGTTAACAAAATAGTAAGGGATCACATTCAGTGTGATCTCTCCACCTACCTTTCTCTAGAGAACCCGTGTCACAATGAAGGACCTACATGTTCAGCTATAAAGCCAGCAAACTGAAATGCCTTGGATGAGAAGCCTGTGATCTAAGATCCGCACATGTGGAAGAGGTTCTCATGAGCTCAGTGTAACTCAAGAAGTCAACAGCATAGAGGGCTTTGCCATGATGCGATTTGTGGGCTTTCACCACTGTAACAGTGAGCACTATCAACTGATTCATTTAAGTAACTTACCCTCTCTGATGTACTTTGAAATAAAAAGAAGATTGAGCCCGTTGTGGAAAAAAAAAAAAAAACCCTAACATACAGAGGTTTTTTGTAAGCTTTATATGTTATCAATTTATTTAACATAGATTTGAAATGTATTACAGTTTTCCAGAATGCATTTTCCATATTATTCTATAGGGAAATTTCCTGCTATTTGACTCAGGCCAAAGCAGCAGACTCAACAATCGATCAATGGTCAGGTTAAAGTGGATAAATCATTGAAGTGTTTAAAATATCACTCTTTCCTTTGTGCAGCAAGTGAGAGGAAGGCCTGGGAAATATGATATTGGGAACCCAGAGGTCATTTATAAGCAAGATAATAGCTCACAATACTGAATGGACACATTTTATCTTCCTCTATAAATCATGCTTCATACTAGTCTCTCCCTCTGAAACAAAGCTCATGATCTTAGGATAAGATAGTTGTTTTCAATATAAAAATGCTGGAAATCAGGCATGTGTGTTGTTGTTGGGAGGTGAGGATTTTCCTCCTATGCTGTATGAAAGCCTAAAACAGAAGCACTCAACTTCTATGATTTTTACTCTAGTGTAAAGGTGAGATGGGAAGTGTGAGATGCTTTAATAAATGAAGTTGGCAAAAGTAAAGAGTGATGCACCACTGACAACCATAGGGTGGAGTGATCAGAGGAGGTACCAAGGGCCACCAATCCAAGCTACCTTAACTCTCTTCAAGCCACTGAACACGCAGCCTCACCAAGTAGGGCAGTGGCAGGTAGAAGGGGCTCCTCAGTGGAAACAGGGGTGGCCTAGTAGCCTGGTGGGCTGTCCAGAACCATCAGAAACACAGAGGATGAAGCCCTTGGGAAATCAAGGACAGCCTCCACCCAAGCAAGAAGTCCCATCACAGGTTCTGGCTGTTGCAGTGTCATCAAATTGTACCCAGGAAGTAGCAAAGTTCACAAGTGACCTGGCCTCTGAGAGTGAAAGAGAAAAGTTTTTCTCTCAAAGAGTCCACCTAATTTCTTGCTCCACTAGGATATGTAAAATTTCCTCACATTCACTCTAATTTCATTCTACAGATGACAAAAGAGCAAGAGGAGTCAGCTGAGAGAATGCCCAAACTACTGAAATAAAGTTGAAACTGAAAAACATAGCTATTGAAATTATTACCTCAGGGGCTGAAGGTCTAGCTCAGAGGCAGAGTGCTTGGCTAGCATGCAAGAGACCCTGAGTTTGATCCCAGGCACAGCTCAATAAATAAATAAATAAGCATATACCTTTGTTATGTGTTATAAATTTATTATATTTTTTTCTCTCAGCTAACCATAGCAAAGATACTTGGAATAATGGGGGCATCAATTAAATTTTTAAAAATAACAAAACTTAGGGGTTACAACTGTACCTCAGTGCTAGATATGTGCTTAGAATAGATTGGGCCCTGGTTTAAAAAAAAATCTGACAATGTTTTTTCTTTGCCATATATAAATTGGAAGTTTAATTTTCCATTTGTCACTTTGCTATAGCTTTAAAAAAATTAAAAAAGGTTCAACCATTCTTGTCATTCTGGGACAATATAAGCTTGGGGTTATAGTGTTTGAGGTCCCCACCTCCCACTCTGGTCATAAAATTATTACTATCATCTACTTGGAAAATATTTCCTTCTGTTCATTTTGCTGTGAAAATAAAGCTACCGTAAAAATTCAGGTCTCTAAAGAATACTCCCCTATGCCATCTTATATTCTTCCAGGATAGAAAAGGCTATCAGTGAACCAAGCATAGAATATATCTCCTTTTTCTCTTACCTTTCTCACGTTTCAAACTGATTGTCCAACTTCTTTTAACCACTACACTACCACATTTTAAAGAAATATTTTCCCTATCATTATTTTCTCCAGTTGTAAATCAGCAATTACTTAGCTCTAAAAAGATATCTAGCTGGGCGTGGTGGCGCATGCCTGTAATCCCAGCACTGGGGAGGCTGAGGCAGGAGGATTGTTGTGAGTTTGAGACCAGCCTGAGCTACAAAGTGAGCTTAAGGCCAGCTTGAATTGCATAGTGAGACCCTGTCTCAAAAAGACAAAAAAAAAAAAA